>JAFVLL020008189.1:22009-52001 GCA_021397915.2 Tor tambroides
ATATGTTGACATGCTTTAATGTTCAAAAAACACATTATTTTTCAAATACTGTACATTACTGTAGTTCCTCTATGCCCCGCCTCTCTCAAACGTGTTGTTTTCTACAAAGCCCCTCCTTCCGACAAGCGCAGTCTGCTCTGATTGGCCAACTGACCCAGTGCATTGTGATTGGGCGAACACCACAAGCACGCATCGGAAATGTAACTCCCCTTACCATAATGGCGAGCTTCAGCTTTCAAGTTAGTTATCATTTCAAGCCCGAAAGGGGAACAGAGTCGCGTGACAGACACAGTGATGATGCTCGTATGTATCTGCAGTACACAAGCCGCAGTTAAGACGATTTCTGATGGGCTGTACACTCCGCTGTGATGTGACCCTGTTCCCCTCACACACACACACACACACACACACACAAAACGCGTTGCGCACGAAACTCCGCATTTGAACAGTCAATAGCAAATACTTGAACTAATAACAAAACATACTTACAGTCGCTGATTCAGAAGCGACAGATTGTCATAGCAAAGTCGGAATTGACCCTTTTTTTTTAGAAATAGCCTTCGTGCATAGCCAGCCTTGTACTCTACCATGTTCACGAAACTGCTGTCCATAAAATGCGTTGCACAAATTCGAACATTTGGGTTGCGGTGTTGTGTTGTAAACAAATCTTAACCAATGATTCCTAATTGCATCTGCTTTCGGAAGGCCAAATAAAGTGCTTTTGCTTTCACATAGAAACACACAGCGTCTCCCTGACATGGCTGCATCAACACTACTGCGGTTACTGAAACCACGCCTTCTTTCTTTGCGTGAACATTTGGGCGGCATTACGCAAATATTTCCACATCGTGACGTAGACATGTGGGGGCGTGTTTGAATGAGCCGTTTTAGGGGGGCGTGGACAAGTCTTAAATTTTATAAAGAATATCTCTTTGGGTTTGAGACTTTAGTCTTTGCAATTTTAGGGATCTCATCTATGAAAGAACAGCTTGAAATCGCATCATATGACCCCTTTAATACCTTCAACATCTTGAGCTGAAGTCACTTGAAACATTGAACAGATTGACTGCAACTGTGTACTTATGTATTTAATATATGCAACGACATGGATTACTCTGCTCTTCAAATCAGCATAAAGCAAACAGCTTAACATTTCTAAACAATCCCTTTTAAACTGCATTATATTAATGGGAGAGATAAAGGATCTGTTTAGATGTCCTTAAAAGTTACCCAAAGGTACCTAACCGAGCATTCAAAAGCACTTTTATCTGCACAACATATAATGTAGCTTAATGATGCACCAAGTCATTTCTTCTGCTGTTTGTGTTTTGTTAACTCTCATTTAACTTGAAACATCCAACGCACTGGCCTTGGGCTCTATAATGACACTTATTGGCATGCAACATCACAAAAAAAGCATACTACTTGCTTAAACATTCCCTGTTTGCAGGTACATTTTTGCAGGATTTACTTATTATGCTACCAAAAGTTAACAGAGGGGTTACCAAGTATCCATGGTATCAATATAGCAGACCACTTCTGCGTAGAATAAAATGGCTTTTTTCAGGTCGCTGATATGACTTGAATTTTCTCATGTGTGAGAGACTTTCATGAAAGTAATTATATTTCATGAAAGTAATATTCACAAAAGTATATTTCACAAAATTGCTGTTTTTTGCTGTATTTTTGATGAAATAAATGCAGCCTTGGTGAGCATTAAAGACTTCTTTCAAAACATAAAACAAACAAACAAACAAAAAACCTTACCAACCCCAAACTTTTGAGCAGTAGTGTACAGGGTTTGCATGCACAGGATTTGACATTATAAAGCTAACTGAGAAAACCAGTTGAAAGATGAGCTAGTTTGTAAGTCTAGACTTGTTGCACTGATGAACAAAAATAGCCTAACCTCATAGTAACTTTGGACAGCGTTGATGAAGGCTTCATCGGCTACAATCTGAGTCTCTCCATTCAGAAAGGCCTGGAAACGATCTTTAACTGTCTGAAGGTGCTGCTTGCTGATCTGAGAAAAGAAAACATCAGAAATACAGAATTTGAAATATAGTACTGTATTTTTATTACATGTGACATCAAAGAAAAAAACATCCAGATGTTAACAGCATCTGTTCTAACTTAGAACATCTTCATTCACCGGAGGAAAAGATGGAAATGGCAATTTAGCAGACGCTTTTATCCAAAACGACTTACAACTGAGGAACACAATAACCGATTCATTATAAAGAGACCAGGGACTGGATTCACAAAAAAGAAGAAATTTTCTTCTTAAGAAAGAAGAAATTTCTCAAAATTAAGAATTTCTTATTGCAATTCTTCAAAAATTAAGAAGTTCTTAAAAATCTTCTTAAGAACAACCTTTTTTCTTACAAAGAAAATTCCTGGCTTTAGTGTTATCTGATTGTATGGCGTTTCTAGCCAAATATTTGCTGATCAACATCTTACCTTACAACATCTTACTCAATTCTTCTTAAGTTTTTATAAAGATAAGAACATTCTTAGGAAGTGTTTTGGGAATACAATATATTCTTAACTTTTTAAGTAAAGATCATAAGAAGAAAATAGCAATTAAGAAAAAAATTACTCTTAAGATTCTTTCATGAATCCAGCTCCAGAATCACTCAGCAAATGTTCCATATGACTCATTCAGTAGAAGTTGGAATATGTTTTCATTCTGGTTTAACTTAAGATCAGTTTGAATTTCACTTAAGGTTATAATTAGCATTTGATGAAGAGGTGATTGTGGCCCTCGAAAAAAAAAAAAAAAAAAAACTTAATAGCAACAGACTTTTTCCCACTAAGCATTAGACCTCTTGCCAATTTCACATAGCAAAAACAGATCATATTTCAGCCAAGAAGCCACATAAAACCTCTAGACAACTGAGAATGAGAGACACTGCCCATTTCGAAACACTTCTCATCCATCTGGACAGAGAATCGATTTGGAAGAAATGTGAAACAAGCGTCTGGATTACAGTTATTGCCCACAGAGTACTGCAGATGCTAATGAGTTTTGCTCATTATATTACTATGAAATGATGCATTTTATGGTTGGAAGCTTGGCTTTTAACAGTTAAGTTTTGTATTATTTCTTTAATGTTTTCAGAGCTCTTTTCATGTTCTGCTTAGCAGGTATTCATGTTCCATTTGTGACACTAAGGTGTTCTCCACTTTGCTCATATTCACAACACACAAATTATTAAGAGGCTAAGAGGAGACTAAATCTCTTGTCTCATAACCGAGTCAGGGAATTTATAATTATAGAGTTTATACCATGTTCCACTCCTCCTTTGTGTCTTTTCTCCTGCCATAAGAATGTAAAAGTAAAATAAACCATTCAATATAAAATTTGGCCTTTACTGAGAGTTACAATTAAATACAGGCAAGGAATGAGATCAATTTGATGTTATTGTGCTATAGGAGGAAATTCTGGCTTCTTGAATCCAACTTGTGGATGAAATAAATATAAATGATTCATAATAGAACAAAAATAACATATTGACAATAGCCATAGTTGACTCATCGCTTAGTCCTTTTCAACAAAGAAGGTTAGTTACACAGTTGGCCATGTTACCTTGATATAAGTGACACAAAACAAGAAGAAAAGATAGAAATGATAGCACAGTGGTTGTAACATTGAAACATTCAAGAGAACTTGTAGTAATGAAAGGATATGTACTTCAGAACTTTGTTTTAAAGCATTATGGTTAATTTTATACAACTAATGCTGCTCGAATTCCATTTTACTTCTGAAATGACATATTTCCATGTGCACCAGAATACTGGATGAGGAAAAAAAAACGTGGTTAGAACTGAAAATGTTAAACATTTTTTAATGAATGTACATCAACAAATAGTTCACTTTTTCATATTGAAAAGATGCTATGCAATGGTATGCTTACAGTTTCTTGGTCATTTTCTTGGTTTCTCTTGAATACAAATACGAGCACACTCTAAATTGTTAATCAGAAGATCAACGTAAACATGATTTCCTTTTAATTTCATCATTGATTTAACTCAGTGAGATGCTGCATTTAGTTAATTTTCTTTTGTTTGTCACATCTGACCGCTAAACAGCAGCAGGCCTTTGATATGTTAGTGTGCCCACCTCCAGGGTCTCAAACCATATGGTCTCTGTTTTCAGCATGGAGATCCGTGTGTGTGTGTGTGTGTGTGTGTGTGTGTGTGTGTGTGTGTGTGTGTGTATGTGTGTGTTTATGTGAATGTTGTACATCCTTTTAAAATCCCAGGTGTTCCTTCTCATCAAATATGTTGCCATGGTCACCGAGTACACATAAACACACCCCTTACCCCATTATCCCCTCTCAGGTTATCCAACAGTATGACCTCATGACTATGAGAGGCAGCTGCATTTGCTCCATTACTCCCATGGTAACTGCTGGAGTGATTATTGTGGATAGGTTGATGTAGAGCAATTAAATTGTATCCTCTAAACACTCATCGTAATGTTCGCTCTACATCACCATGACAATGCGCGCCAGTAGACTCCTACATTGCTAACCTCATTACTGATAGCATACTAACATATTAGCCTACTCCTGCATTTTGTGTCATATAGGGCAGAAATAAATTCAGCTGAAAGTACAGTATACTACAGTATATATACTAGTTGAGTGCAAATATGTTGGCATACTACTGCTATTTGTGCCATGTATGACAGAAACAAGGGATAAATTACCATGCATGCTAATATGTTACTCTTATTTGTGCTATATATATATATATATATATATATATATACCAGAAATAATACAAGAAAATTCTAGCTTCTAATTCTATTACAAATTCAGCCAACGTACACTTGTAGTAAGCTAATTCTTCTCCAGCTTTTTCTGCTATATATGGCAGGAATAAGAAAAAATGCTAGTGTGCTATTACGAATTTAGTCAACATTTACTATTTAAGCAGTTCTCTATATACTAGCATATATACACTATATACTGTTGTTTCTGCCATATACAACAGAAACAATATGGGTAGTATGTGATTTTGACACTTTCAAATCAGCCGAATTAAGCAAGTAAATGAAGATATCATTTTTGGGTGAACTATCCCTTTAAATTCAAGGGATAGTTCACCCAAAAATGAAAATTCTGTCATTAATTACTCACACTCATGTCGTTCCAAACACTTCCTTCATCTTCGGAACACAAATTAAGATATTTTGGATGAAATCCAAGAGCTGTCTGACCCTCCATATACAGCAATACAACTACCACGTTCAAGGCCCAAAAAGGTAGTAAGGACATCGTTAAAATAGTCCTCGTGACATCAGTGGATCAACCGTAAAGTTATGGAACTACAAGAACACTTTTTGTGCACAAAGAAAAAAAAAAAACTTTATTAAACACTTTTTTTTCATCCATGTCAGTCTTCGATGTGTTTTTTTTATGAAGATGAACAGAGGTCTTACAGGTTTGGGACGACACAATGACAGAATTTTCATTTTTGGGTGAACTATCCCTTTAAGTCACACTAATGTCCCTTCAAAGTCCCAAGTGAATTCACTCGACGACCATCTTGGAAACGTACTCAGGTAGCTATTTTCAGTCAAGTATAAGAAATAGCAAAATCTCATAAACTACTAAACGGTATAAAGTCCTTTTACTTATGCTAAATATCTGACATTGCTTAAGCTAAAATAATACTAAAAATGCATATTTCAGGCCGACTAAGCCAATGTGCATGTGCAGTGTAGAGAAAAGGCTGAGCGCAGCCACAGTACAATGTTAATGTATTTTAGTCCTCACTCTGCTGTTCCTAAAATATACATAATACACAGCTTAAACTTTGTTGATCTAATTTAATTTGTTTTCAACACCACAGCTGGCATAGCTAACACAAGGTTTTGAAAATCATATCAGTGTTGAATATCAAAGGTGTGCAGTGTAATAAATAAACAGCCTGTCACCGACTCTCATCACGAATGGTCTTGGAATTAATGATTGAGCAGAATTTAATTGGAAGCCTTTAATGAATCATTCACCTCTTCTGCTCCTCCATCCCTCATTTATTCCCGCCAGTCCTTTCCTCTTCTTTAATTCTCTGGAAATGACTAATTTCCTCCCTGTAAAGATTAAACTCTCATGTTGTTAAACTTCAGGTTATGGCTATTTTACTGCTGTTGGCACACACTGGTGCAGCTGGAGCGCCTAGTCTGCAATAAATATAGCTAATGACTATCACGCTGTCCGTTCAGACAGCAGTTCGTAAACTGTTATGTTCCAACACAGAATTTGAATAAAGTACAGTAGTCCAGTTTTGTTACACAGTCTCTTTATGTGCTAACAGTAAAACTGCTACAGGCTACACACATACAACCTCAGATCCACCTCACACCTGCCAGTTGCTGGTTACTATAGCAACTGACAAAACGCAGGCCCCTGTCATTGAATCCATGGGTAGTAATTTACTAACACAGACACACACAGGCTAATTACAATACTAGATAATGATGGTAAATCCTGGTTAGTATCAATCTGTTAAAACCTTACATGTATGATAATAGTGTTTTCTTCCACCGGAGTGGAGGTGGGGACATATGGGGGGAAGGGAAGCTTATATGACTGAACAGATGACTACAAAAGTCCATGTTGGGCTGTAAAAAAAAAAAAAACACTAAGCTAAAGCTAAGCTTATAACTGACTCCTGTTGACTTCATTAGAGCTGACCTAAGCCCTGCGCTCAAATCAGAATGACCTTTACACATCCTCATCTGTTTAGGAGAGCTTTTCAACATGGTCTATATAAATTGTTGATCTTTTTAGTGCATGCTCCCATTAAAGTGTCAGTACTCGATGTGACCTTCCTATAGTGTGGATGCTAGAAGCGCGCAATTCCAGCAGGTGCTCTTCGACAGAGAGCTGTATTTCACAGATCTGAGTCTCTGCTTCCCTTCACGCTCAGTGGAGCGCTGCATTTGGTTTTGTTCGACAGGAGAGTCAACATCCCATGTCCGTGGCTTTTTTTTGCTCTGTTTACCAGTGAGAGAGACGAAGACAATAATGAGCTGGAGAGAGAGAGCTCATGGGACAGAAGACAGGCTTTCCAAATGTCACTCAGTCAGAATGCAAGAATGTATTGTTTGAGACATAAGATTTACTGTACAATAAGGAACTTCAAAATGATGCAATTTCAAGCATGTATAGTTTCTAAGAACACATGATCTAAATATACTGCACAAAGATCAAGAAGCAAATGTGAAGCAGCTACTTCAAATGGTTTAATACTGTTAAGAGCAAACCACTTATCTGTTTAAATACTGCAATTAACTTCAAGTGCATTCATAATTGTTAACAAATCAACTAATTTTTATTTCAAATGCTGTCTGTCATTGTTTAAAGTCAACAAGAAGTGGCACTCAAAACCCATTTTACTTCCCTGTTCATTGTTCAATGTTCATTGAGAAAAAAAATCATACTAATGATCAGACAGTTGGTGGGGAGGGACTGAAAATTAAGAGGGCTTGATGATGCTCACACAAAATGAAAAGTTGTTTCAAAGGCGGAGGAAGTTATTACCTTTTGGAAGGTTACAAAGGCTTTACATAAAAAAAACTACAATAAAATAAAGTGAATTTAGAGCAACTAAGGGGCGTTAGACATGGTGCGGAGCAGAGTCAATTCACTGAAGGCTTTTTTATACCATGGTCTATCTGAATACTTGATTCTGATTGGCTGGCAGGTATGCATTAAAACCATTTAATGCACAGGTAGTTCCAAGTTACTGTTAATCATTGCTCTATATTAATGCACTGCTTTCATTGACAAAAACAAACAGACACATCACTCGCACACAGTGATCAGAGATTGTGCTGCGCACACACAGAAACATCCAGGAGCACAGAAACTTGTTGTCAACTGCCCTGTGACTTTTATTAATAAAACAGCTTTGATACTGATTTGCTACACTATATTTCCTAAAAATATTGCTGTTTTTGAAGTAACTATCTGCCAGTAACTATCTCATCTCTGTGTCTGATTTGAAGCGGGCAAAATGCTAGCTCTAACGAACCATAACAATATTTATATGCATACACAATATTTACATTTATACACAGAAACTGACTTTGGCGTGCATACGATACGCACATGTTTGATGTGCATATAATACACATTTTTTGTGCATATGATACATATGCACATTGTTGGCGTGCATATAATATGCATTTTGGTGTACGTATAATATGCACTTACCCCACACCCCTAAACCTTCCAATTCCATATCATATGCACACCATTTCTGCATATAAATTGTTAGCCAAATATAAGTCATGCCATTGAAATGCACATTAATGAGATTGGGTTAAAAAATAAGCTGTTTAAATGCTATTTGAGCAAAAGAAACAGAAGATATTTGTTGTCAGATTTCATTGGTGATTTTGAATATGAAATTTAATTGTAAGATTGGCGAACAGTTCTGGAGAATTTGATGTTTCCCTATTCAAAAAGATAGGAGATGCACTTGCATGCCCGAGAGGCGTTTCAAAGATGGCGGCCAAGTGAAATGACTTGCCTTAAAGGGATTTAGGCCGTAACTGTGACGTAAATAACCATCATTTTTACCCTTCTGGTCAAATATTGTACTACAAACATCATTGTTGGCAAATGACCATGCATAAGTGAGATAACACATGGCTAGCTGTGGATTAAACATTTTTAATGCATCCACGTCATGCATAGCGAGCAGTGCATTATACCTAACATAAAACAGTTAGCATGCACTTGGACCAGCCACTAAGTCAAAATTCACTTGACTGATTTTTAATCAGTTTATTTGACATAGTAATACTAATAGCAGAATGGTTGCCAAGAAACACACAGACAAGGTGATGGAGTAATATTGATGTGATGAGGTCACAGGTGTATGTTTATAGAGTAATTTACAATACCTTCAAACACAGCTCAAACAGTCATAATCAACCAGAATTATCTGTTTTATAAATTAAATTAAATTAATTCTTGGGAAAAACATATAATGACAAATTGTGCATAATAAGACCAGGAACATATAATGAGAAAGTAAATCGTTGATTTAACTGATACTGTGTGTAAAGTGAGCTGATGTCAAGCATAGCGTTAGTTCTGGCAGGTCACATTAGTCAAGCTCGCATCAGCTGACTCTCAGCTGATCCCCATCTACCTATAGGAATACAACACCTATATAAGCATCCATATATAAGGTCCCTCAGTATTATCTGCAGTTTTCGCATTGCTCAGTTGCTAATTACCCTCCTCCATCCCCAACTCCTCTGTCAGTCAGGATTCAGCCTTCTGATTCTCCTTTGAATCAAACTAATTCTAAAATGTGTACATAAAATTACTGAACTATAACGATATCTGCAATTCATTTATGTTGGTTCTGTTCTGTTTACCCTGGGGGGGGGGGGGTATCACTGCTCTCCCTGCTCTCATCCATGCTAGGCTTCATGGATACGCAGGGAGTTCTTGCCCAGAACAGAACCATACCGCCAATCCAAACTGTATGCTAATTGTCAATCATCTTTGACGACAGTGGTCCTGACAGAATTAATGCAAGGTTAGATTTGTTGTTGTTGTTGTTTGAAAGCATACTTATGAAAAACTCATTCATAAAGCACATCTTTGTGAAAGCCTGTTTCCTCCTCAGAGAACAAAAAAAAGAGAGAAAGAAATATAGTCAAACTGTGAGATAAAGCCGGATTTCTGACAGATCATGTGACACTCAAGACTGGAGTAATGGCTGCTGAAAATTCAGCTTAGTCATCACAAGAATAAATCACATTTTAAAATATATTAAAATAAGAAACAGTTACTTTAAAATATAATGTCACAATATTGTGGATTTTATGTTTGTTTTGATTAAATAAATGCAGCCTTGGTGAGTTAAAAACTTTTTTTTTTAATTTTACCAACCCAAAACTTTAAATGCTTTTTTTTTTTTTTTTTTACCTTTCTGTTGTTTTTACTCAGAGGCAGCAGCAGGCGTCCATACATCTCAGCTCTCAGGTACAATGCATCAACTCTAGAACACAATAAATCTTAATACATGCAGCTCATAAAAATACTAATAGAATGCTCTAGTCTTGTACTGCAACATTTGTGCATCATTTATTTACTCTCTGCACCCTTATAAGACTGCCTGTCATTGTTAGCGCATCCTTTTGACTTTATGATGGAATGTGCCTTTGTGTGTGTGTGTTATGTTCCCCAGGTGCCCACTGGGCTCATGTTGATTGCGTGGGAATGGCAGGCTGGAGTTTCTCTCTGAGAACAGATTCCCATTAGTGATCAGCGAGCCCGGGGTAGAGAGACACTACTTTCATGTCCCTCGAGTCTCCGCCTGTCTGTCTTTCTCTCTCTCTGTCTTTCTTTTCATGTCTTGGATGTTATGTTCAGTTTATGAGCAATGCTGTCTGCATTCCTACATTGATGGTTGACAAGAAAGCAAGCACTCCAGACTTAAAACTTTGACTGAGTGTTCAAAAAGGTAATTGTATAATATTGTATAGTCATTAATACACTGCATTCCCTTTGTGTAAAGCAGACACTGAACTATGTGTCATTTTGTTTCTTTGTTTATATGGAAGTATGTTTATGCTTTGAGTAAAAAATAAGGTAACTGCGAATTCATATTCACATTTGCATCTTTATTTCTTATTGCAACTTTCTTTCTCACAATTGCCACTTCATATTTCACATTTGCATCTTTATTTCTCATATTTCAACTTCATGTCACATTAGCATCTTTATTTCTCGTAACTGCGACTTTATATCTCATAATTGTCACTTAATATTTTACAATTGCAACTTAATATTTTACAGTTGCATCTTTTTTTCTTGTAGTTGCAACTTTCCTACAACTGTGATTAAATGTCTTACTATTGCAACTTCATATATTCACATTTGCATCTTTATTTCTTGTAACCACTACTTTATTTCTCTCAATTATGACTTAATATCTTACAACTGTGGCTATTTTTCATAACTGACGCTTTATGTCTCACAATACTTATTTTAAACTACATCACAATTAACACAAATGTATTTTTTACTCTGAAGCAAAAACAGGCTTTCACAATTTTACCAGTATTGTTCTAAATATATAAAAGTACTACTTTCAGACACCCTTATCTTGAACACATCTGGAAAAGAAGTAGTTCTTAATCCAGTAGTACAATCACTGAAATCTTCATTCATACCTTTGAATGAACACATGCTGCTGTCCACCACATATATGTGTAAATGTATCTTCAAATCTTCTTAATTCCCACAGAAACTCTTGTGCATATAGAGACAGTTACGTAACAGATCACAGAAGGCAAATGGATGTGTAATCCAAGATTACAAACAACCAACAAAGAGCACATGAAAGGTTCATCCTCCCACTGCCTTTACACTGCTTTATTCAAGCACATGCTCACAAACAAACCGTTCGTAGAAATAAATACACTCACCATGGATACACGTACATCTGTGTGTGGTTTGCTCATTAGTACTAATGTAAGATGTTTGCTAAATCCACACAGGGAAGTGTGCACGAATGTTTCTGTTTCCACTTAGTACAGTTTGTTTCAAAAACTTAAGAAAAAAAATAGAAACATAAAAAGCAAATGCAAAAAAAAATGAAAAGCTGTGATCTAGTGGTTAATGCATGTATGTGTTTGAATGATAAAATAATAAAAATGAAAATAAAATCAATTAAAAATACAATATAATAATAATAATACAATAATTACAAAATAATAATAAAACCAAATGTATTAAAAAGCAAACCATTTTCAAATGTAAAAACAATAAAAAAAAAATACTGTGTTATGTTTGCTCTGTTATAAGTAAATGTGTACTTTTCCATTAGCAATTCTATTTCCTAGATATTATTTCACAAGATAACCGTTACAGAAGACAATCTGCACAACCTGAATTAACAAAAGTATGAATGGCATTTTTCTTTTACACCAACAACGACATACTTAAAAACATCTATTCATATCTAAAGAGTTTCAATAATATCTTTTCAATATGAGCTAGTTCCAGAATACTTCTGTGTGGATTTTCAATAACAACCTAGTTAATGTGCCTCTCCTACTCGCAGCTGACCCAAGATCAGCCAGCGCTTGATTGTGAATCCATCATGGCTATCGCAATAGCAATCATCTTCAGCCCACAATGAAAGCCTGCTGACCTCAGATCAGGCCTATTCAGCTAGTAGGGCTCTTAAGACCATTTTGGTGCATCCATGAGAGGAACCTCAGCAGACCGTTCACAGACAGAGAGCTCTTATATGGGTTATGGTCTGTCTCTAACACAATGGCCTTTCAGATTCTTGCTCTCCCAAGCGCAAGATGGGAGCTGAACATCGCCTCTTTGCTCAGCGAAGTAGTGGAAAAGAAAATGGATTTGTGGAGGGATATATCAATACACTGGCTTGAATATTCTTCCTTGCTCTTTGCCTAACAGAGAAATAACTAAATCCTGTAAAATAGGTATTTGTTATAGCAATATGAGACTCAAAAAGTGGGAACGATACTGTCATTTTTTTTAAAAAAACAAGGGCTGTAATTAACTCCACATCTACTGCATTTTAAGAATAGGCCCTGTAATTTAAATTGAGCAAATAATTGTATCTGAACATCTTGACGAGACAGGCACAACACATCTTATCACCTCTGAAAATGCTGCTGTGTGGTATCATAGTGCTATTATTCTCTCTGTAAAGTAGATTGTGGTAAATGATGTCATACAATAACTCAATCAGCACTCTTGTAAGGGCATCAAATTACACAGCTAGCAGCTTATGTCTTGAAGGATCGTCTGAGGACACCTTGCACTCCATGCAAACAATTTAGATTATTCTCATTTCTTGTCTAATCTTACAATATGCTTCTATGAAAAATGATCAAATCATGCTACAAAATACTAAAATCCCTTTAAGGCAATTAATTTGACTCGCCGTCCATCTTGGTAACACCCTCAAGCAGCTATTTTTCAGTCACTCACATATAGCTCCTATGTACCTGAATGGGGAAAGGCTGAAATCTTAAAAAAAAAAAAACAACAAAAAACATGCTGGTCCTTTAACTGTAATGCAGGACTTCCAGTCCCACGGTTGCCATATGAAGTGAAACAATTGGGTTCCAGAAATATAAAATCCTATTCATTTTCTTCATAGTGTAACTGATTTTTAACAATAACTAATAAACATTAAATACAGACCTACTGTGAGCTGCAAAGTTGTTAATTGATGGTATATGCTTTTGTTTAAGCCATCAGATCATGTTATTTAAATAATAGCAGAATTCCTGGTGAAAACTACGTTACCCATGATTCTGCAAAGAAATTTCCACCAATCAGAGAATTGTAGCTCAAAGTCACTGCCCACTCTATATCCATTTATCTTTAAATCAGTAGTTTTATATTCCTCCATCACTTTTAATTCAATTGTCATTCGCAATGCCTTATTGGACTGTAGTTCTTTCTCCCACTAAAACCATTAAGCACACAGTCTTGTACCTTTCAGTCTTGTGCCTGCTTTTTTGTTTGGTTTCCAAATACTTTGTTGCTTCAAATCAAAGTTTTTAATGGTGCGATTTACCTCATATCTGGCTGGTTTGGTTAATGACTTATAACTCTTTAACAAAGACTTTTTTAAAGTCCTGATGAGTGAATGGGAAAATTGCTTTCGAAACCAAGGCTGCTGAAAAAGAATGGTTGGACTGTTTGACTCTATCAAGCATTGTGATGCCACTATCAAAAAGCTGATTGACTCTTTCAACTGTAATATTTAGTAATACTAATGTAATCTGCCACAGCTAAACACAGATACCACCACAGATGTTGTTGGACATCATATCCGGCACTGAGGTTAATGGAGTTCAAACCTTCTCCATATTGCGCCAGCTCTTGTAGTTGTGCTCTGCCCTAATTAACATCTCTATTTGTGACTTTTTTGTTGTTTTAATTTATGCAAAAGTCATTAGTGGCATAATTGACTGGGTTTTAGATGTGCATGTGTGCTCAGTGTAACTACCTTCCCTGAACAGTCTTTCTGTTGTGCCTGCTTGTTTGTCTCTAAATGTGTGCTGGTCTGTTTGTTAGTGTGTGAGAGAGTGAGAACGAGAAAGAAAGGAAGAGAGAGAAGACATTGTAGGAAATATTGTTAATAGCCTTCTTAATTAGGCTCTCCATCCAGTGAGTGGGTGGGTGCGTGTCGGGGACAGCGAGCGGCAGCAGCGTAAGACATCTGACATGGTCCTACTGATCATTAAGTATGTGACAGCGTGCACCTTGTCATCATGACTAATAAACTGACTAAACTACCATTTCTGAAGCAGACAGCAACAAGCACCGTGAAGAGTTTCCATATTCAGTTGGCGGCATGAACAGGTCCTGCATTAATAAAAAAAGCAGAGCTGCTTATAATCTTAAAACGGATGAATTAGCATGTCACTGCATCATAATTAGAGCAAAGACGGGGGAGGGGAGGTAAACAAACACTAATGTTAATTTGATATTTCCACAAAATTTAATAACAACAACAACAATTATACACAGTATTATACAGCAAAGCTAGCAAAAATTAGTGGATTTATAAAAATTTAAGGACATTAACCTCTAATGAAATCCAAGCAGTTTTCTTCTGTTCGGTGCGGCAAATTTGCGAAACATGCATAAGAGTGAATTGCTATTGCAATGACTGGATTTCGGAGTGAAAATCAAAATTTGCTGAACAACAGTGAATAATATGACCACACATTAGATGAATATCAGTTGAAGAAATATAATGGGTTTCTCAGTGTGACCATGGCAGATATCTAGATGAAGATGTCTAATTAATGACTAGTGTAGACTATTATCTCTGTGCACTGAGTTGTACTGAATTTCCATCTATTCTCAAAGGAAAACCATCACAACATTTATGGTATGACTGACCAGTGCATCTTTTATTGAGAAAACCAAATCTGAGATGATTAAAGGGGACATCGGAGGCCCATTTTCCACAAGTTGGTATGATTCTTAAGAATATACAGTGTAACAAAAACACAATTGTATATCTAAGGAAACCTGCTGGTTCCTGATGTTTTGTCTCACATGAGTCTTATCTATGAGGACACAACAACGGCTGGAGAATAACTTCCCACAGAGACTCTTTTTATTGTCCCAAGGCACTGGCACCGAAGACAACAGCAGCAAGAAAACAAGCCCCTGGGGACACAACCAAATAAGACAGACAGACTTGTTTTTGACCTTAGATTGTATGAAATGAAACTCACAGTGAGTCTTAAAATGAGGCGGAGCTGAAATTCAAACACTACGTAATGTACTGGCTCTCAAATATCCACTTCACAATGATAAACTCTCCGAGATGATGCTACTATATACGATAAACATTTTTGAATAAGGCACTCATGGATATGATGAACACTCATAAATTATTCAAGATCCTGACATAAAAGACAACTTCATTCTGTTAGAGCTCTGCCTTTGAATCTAAGCCAGGAGAAAATGTCTCTAGCACCAAGTCTCGATCTCTCAAACATTGTGCTAATGTGGCACGGCTGCCTCTTTGTTCGTTTTCGGGATTAAAGAGCTTTGGAGCTTTTAGAAACTTGGATTTGATAAGCAAAACATCTTAAATCAACTAATCTTAGACAGAAGCTTGTTTTTTGCATGCAACTCCACACTGCAATGGAGAGATAATGACAACTAGTAAAAACAAATTTCATCATTCCAGAATAACAATCAAGCACTTTTTCCTCATAGGATCTGAGGGAATGCCTAGTGGTATTGCTATTTTCACAAGGGATACACCCTTGTTGATAGAAAGCTCTGGATAAACTATGTTTTCTACCATCTTAAATTCTTTGATGGGACCACTTACATGTTTGTGACATTCATTATGTTTACGAAGCCAACTTGTCAGCCCTGACCTCCCAAAAACCTCTGGATGTATGCATCTTTAATCCATATAGCAAACACACAAAACAAGCATTCAAAGTAACATAAAGGAATTATCTATATGTTTTGGACTGTTTTTCTAAAGCACACTAGTAAACAACTCTGCACATGTGTGAGACTCTCACAGTAAAAGATGATATGGGTGGTACTATTTTGGCCACACTAACACGCCACCTAAATCGCGCACTAAAGTGCTAACAATAAATGTCCCACTACCATTCCATCTAAACCAGTCCCACCTCAAATACAAGTCTTCTTAAACATAAGATAATCTATATTTTAAGCCTCCACTTTTCTCTTCAACATGCTGCAAACTCAGTCAACAGAAGAACAGGATATTGATTGGAAACGTTTGAATATACAGTATCGGAAAAGGTTTCAACAGTGAAAATATGGCAGTGCACTGGCTGCTTGTTTATGTGGGACATTTTCAGAGCATTTTGTAAACATTTCTTTCAGGTGGTCTGCTTGATTTTACTCAGAGAGTTACACATATGCAATCATTATTATTTTGATATCCTGGTGAAGGCATTTGAGATGCTGAGGGGCGGGGGTGAATGGTCTCAGTTTCTGAGTAAAAATATTGAAAATCACACATCTCTGCAAGTGCTCAGATCAGTACACACTGTAAACAAAACTGTATGTTATGTAACACTTTGCCACTGAGGCCCTACACCTTAAGGTACAACTTTCTACCGTCTTTGCACCGTTATCTACCCTCATGCACATTAAGATTTAATTTTTGATATTTTTGGTAAAGTACCAGAAAGGATGTGAGAGGGATACTTACCATGAGATATTTAGAGTTTTAATGCATTGGAAATAGAAATCAATTAATTTGATGCATTTTTTTGTTTGATGCATTCTTAGCGCTGAATCAGTCATCATCTACTATATGCTACAATTGTGTTTTTGCACAGTCCGAAGAGTGCTCCTCACCAACTCTTCATTGCAACAGCAATCTGTTGCATGTGACTTTGCCCTCTTACCTTTTGCTGTCGTCTCGCCATGTCGGTCGGTTGCTTCGCATTAAACGGATAGGCAATACAGCGCATTACAAAGACGTAAAGCTGAAGCCTCTTCTTTCTCTCTTCTTCCTCCCTTTGCATCTTTTCCAAATCGTCCTTTTCCTTCTCGATCGCCACTGAGGGGCTCGGGCTCGTTGGGCGGGCATTGGTGCTTCGGCTTGGCTGCAACCCACCAGAGCTTTCGCTGGTCCTGCTTGGAGACACCCGAGGACCACCAGCCTTGGGCGCCGCCACCACTTTGCGCTCTTCTTCCACAACCTCATCCGCCTCCTCCTCGCTGGATGATGGGTCCAACATTTTAACGTAAGTTCTTGCTTCTCTAAAATCAAAAGCGAGAAATCAAGTGGCGTCTTTTTTAGTAACAAAACATCCGTAACTCGCTTCAGAGGACGAAAAAGTACGGAAGACGCTTATTTTTCCTCAGCCTACAATCCAAACGCTGCATCAAAAGTGTCACTTACCCTCAGCACGAGTGAAAAAGCTGCTTCAACAGCCAGTAGTCTTCCGCCGAATTAAATTGTTGATGCTTACGTGTTTTCTTCCTTTAACTCTCCGTTTACCATAACGGATTTAATGGAAGATAACACGGGGAGGGTCGAAAGAACAATTCGCGGCTGCTGTTTTTCTGCTTTCCTCCGGCGGTCTTTCAATTTAGTAGCTTACCGAACGGTACTGACAATCTACTGACAATGAGAGCAGCAAGCTCTGAGAGCTGACCGTGGTTCTGAACTGAAGCTGGAGGGGGAGGGGGTCATTGACGTGGTTTCCGCGACAGCCACTATCGCTGTTTCTCTTCGCGCACGATATTCACCACGTTTAATCGACCGTTAACAACTACAGCAGTTCCTGAAACATTAGACAATCTATTTCGTCTTTTTCATAGTATAGAACTTTAGGGATTTATCCATGACTTCCTTTTTACTGATTTTACTTAGGTTAATCCATCTGCGTTGTTGTCTGTTGTTGTGATTTTCATATTGGTTTACAAATCAGTTGTTAAATTATTCATATTTGGCATCATTGGTAATGAAAACAACTCACACTAAAATTGGTTTGTCACACATGGGCCAGATCTGGCCTACACACATTAAGCCACATCTCACACTAAAACCGGATTCTGGCCCATATGGCATCTGCCATTGCCAGAACTGAACCCTATGTGCCATAGATGGCCCAGATGAGGCCCGGAAATATATGCTATCTGGGTAAGGAGTGTAATATTTTAAAAAAAAAAAAAAAAAAAAAAAAAACATAGGACATGATAACAGGATGGAAAGTGGGAGAGAGAGCTGCCCACAAGGCTATCGGCACCATTTCCATCCATTTAAATTGAAATTGAAATTAATTTCTGTAATTTCTACTAGATTTTATGATATTATTTTATGTTTTGGCAGTCACTAGGCCTGTCCCTCACACTTGCACTCTTTGAACTTGACCACTATATGATACATATGTAAAGTTGTCGGAAATAAAGGCCTAAGTAAAGTTTCTACAGTTTTATTTAGAACATCAGTTCTTTAAAATAAATATGTTCAGTAGATCGTAGCAAACACTAATTAAAGGTGCGGTATGTCATTTTCAAAAACGCTTTAGAAAACTGGGTCGGGGCGAGTACCAAAACAAACTTGTAGCCAATCAGCTGTAAGGGGCGTGTCTACTCATGATATGGAGGAGAGAGCGTTCAGCGAACAACTGAGCGACAGAAAGATAGAAATGGAGGATAAAAAACAAAAGAGGAAAACGTCTGCGGAACAATAAGGCAAGAAGTAGGACCCGCGTAAATATCGGATCAGCTTTCCAGCACTGGAGAGAACTCAAGGACACTGTAAAAAAAAAAAAAAAAAAAGTTGAGCCAACTTAAAAGTTTAAGGCAACCAGCTTCAGCAGATTTTTGCGTTTTCTCAACTGATTTTTTAGGAAATTTCTCAACTTTTTGTTGTACAAACTTAAAACAAGAAGTTGAGAAAACTCAAAAATCTGCTGAAGCTGGTTGCCTTAAACTTTTAAGTTTGCCCAACTTTTTTTTTTTTTTTTACAGTGGAGCGGCGATCAGACGCCGAGGTTGCTTTGTCATTGCTTTGTCAAAATCATTTGAAATTTGTTTCAGCAGCACGTCATAAATAGAATGCGGCAGCAGTTTTCTGTCGGAGATTTGTCGCACCGCACAGCATCCAGTGTAGACAGCATCACTGATTATAATGACTTCTATAGTATTTTTTCGTGATGCTCACGTCTGGTGTACCCACGGTAACATTGGTTTTGCTTTGTTTCACAGAACTAATCATTGCCTGGGTTGCGTAGGCTACGTTTGTGTGGGGCGGAGCTATCAAAATAGGGGCGAAACCCTTTTGGGGTAGGGGCGTGTTTGTTTTGGTGATTTCAAATATCAACATTGGCTTCCAGAAATCGCTTACCCCACCTTTAATTTATAAAAAAAGCATCAATACAATCATGTGCAGCACTTTTACTTCCAAATTATATAAATCTAACTGGAGAGTATTCCTCAACATCACGTGATTCTGGAGCATGTGAGTTTCTTAACGTGATGAATGATGGCATACACTTATCCTGCTCTGAAGTGGTATTAGAGATAGTGTATTAGAGATAGCATGGATTTAGTGGGAATAAAGGGCACTGGCATTCATCAGACCTTGGTCAGTCGTTTTCACTTACTTACTTAGACGTTTTGCTTGCATGCACTCCTAAACGGCCAAGACTGCAAGTGTTGGAACTGGGACTTGGTATGGTCTTTAAACTGTTCCCTATAAAGGCAGGGTTGGTTTGAAAGCTTTTGTGATATGAAAAGAGGTTAGACATGTTATTGTACAGATAGCCTAGGGCAGTTTTTCCAATGCAAATTATATATCTTATGACTCATGTAGACCTGCTGGATCAGTACTCACTTAATACTATCAACAATTAATAAAGATTACATTAAAACTATGCAGAAAAAAAACAGTTTGTGATGAACCACTCTTACAAATGTTATTTGTTGATGTGTCATAAAATGTAGCCTATGTTTACCTGGTTGAGAAATAGCTTAAAAGTTTTGTTGATCTATGATGGTCTCGTAAACTAAGTGTCCAAAACTTATCTAAAATATCTAAAATCAACCAAGATGAAACCATTATGGTTTAAAGTGTTTTTTTGTTTGTTTGTTTGTTTTTTGTTTTACAGTAGGGAAAGCAAAACTAAATTTTTTTAAAATGCCTGCCACGTTCCGTCTATAGTTTTGATTAGCCTTTACGAGAAAACGAAACTCTTTGAAAGCAACAGGCAGCACAGCAGCTTTTTCAAGCTCCAGATAGTCAGGCGCTTTCTGAGTTTATGTCCCCGCCCACTTTTGCATCACCGAACGTAGGCCAGCGTCTCTTTCATACGTCCAGCGTGACTCCGCCCCCTTTCCACCCCGTTGTGTCTGATACTGGACGATGCGACCTATCCGTGCGCGCCCTCACATATACAAGATACTGAGGTGATCGCGTTTCATTATATTTTCTCCTGGCATACCCGAAAGGTACTGAAAAGAAGATTATCGAGACTGGTGTCACGCGGCTTGGATCACATACATATCGGAGCGAAGCGACACCGTTTCGCTTTTACTTTGTCCCCGATGATGGCAACTCAGGATTTCAATTTTTTACTTGCGACGGACTCTTATAAGGTAAGAATCGCCTGGCTTGAGTCGTTTGACAACAGAAACGCAAAGACGCATGACAGAACTTGGCCTGGTCTGACAGTAAGTTAGCTCTTTGTGCTAAACTGTCACATATATGTGGGGATAAAACCAACTTTGACCTTGTAAATCGATGAAATGTAAATGAAAGCATGATTCAGAATAACCTACAGTTATGGCAAAATTGCGATTATTGTGTTTTCTTGTTTTGTTGAGGGGAATCTGCGGAAAACTCAGGCTTGTTTTAAATGCCCCACTCATTGAACGCTGAACGCAGGGGGCGGAGCTTATGCGGAATGACCTCGTGCAGCCTTTTAGCTTCGCCGAAGGCCATTGCGCGTGACGTCACGTCGCTCAGTAATCTAGGAATCGAAACTCATTTTTTTTTAGAAAACCACATAGTTTTATTTAATAATAATAATGATAATAACAACAACATCATTCCAAAGGACTTAATGTTTTACATGTACTGTTCATGTAACCTTAAATATAATCTAAATAACTAAAATGTCACAGTCTAGAAATCCAGTCACATGGTAACATTGGGCAGTAACCCATTTAACCCCACCTGTAATATATCAGTAATCAGAATTTACAAATTTTAGTTATCAGCTATAAATGAAAATGATTTTATATTAACTTTTTGCAAGGCTGTTGTAAATAGTCACGTGATTAGAGTTGTTTAATTTCACTTTGACAGTCTGACCGCGTCAAAGGTCCAGGTAAGGAATCAGTTAAAACACGTAAAACAAAATATAAAACTACCATATCTGAAGTAGCGTGATTTGATATATTTAGTGTTACAAAACAACAATTCAGTTAAACTACTACTATCATGTAACAAGACACTTGCAAACAAAATAATTCTGTGTTTACATTTGATGCATATGCATTTTTTCAAAATCTGTTATACCTAATGTTACGTTATGTAATACTCTCTAATGCTGTAAGCTTTTTGGGATGTGACTCTAATTATTAAATGTCTTTAGCTGGGTTTAATAATCTTTACAAAACATTTAAGAATTTTACCTCTCTAATTCTCCACCTTTGGCCAATGCTGACTGGCCAAAGTTGTGTAATAATCTTTGTGTTTCACATTAGTCTTTAACCTCTGATAAAACAACTAGCCACAAATCCCATCTGGATCAATGTTGAAATCTCACACAACACAAATTAAATGTTAACGTGTTATTGATCTTATGATAGGATAATTAATTGTTTTATGAGATTTTGATACCTGCCCATTTATAATGCACTGTTGTTACACCACGCACAAACATTCCTCAAATGGCAGATAGCAATCCATTCTATCTCGACCTAAACAGGTTGCACCAGATATCATTGATGAGTGAGTCAGGTTTGGGCTGATGATCAGGTCCACTCAGAATTCCACAGAATTTCCTATGAAGTGGAACACCCGGCATTCATTAATGTCTAGCATCTTTCATGTCTTGCGTAATTATTTTGGCCATTGTGTTGCTATTGATCATGATTTTAAATAATAATAGTTTTTACAATTCAGCCCAGTTTAGAAGTCGGCACAGAATTTACAAAAAAAGAAAAGAAAAAAAGGTCCACAGCAGATTGTCTTTCCATACTTTACAAATCACATGGAAATTCTGTCTTTTTCTTTATATGTGACTCTGGACCACAAAACCAGTCATAAGGGTCAGTTTTTTTGAAATTGAGATTTATACACCATCTGAAAGCTAAATAAACTTTCCATTGATGTATGGTTTGTTAGGATAGGACAATATTTGGCCGAGATGCAACTATTTGAAAATCTGGAATCTGAGAGTGCAAAAAAATCTAAATATTGAGAAAATCGCCTTTAAAGTTGTCCAAATGAAGTTCTTAGCTGTGCATATTACTAATCAAAAATGAAGTTTTGATATATTTACAGTAAGAAATTTACAAAATATCTTCATGGAACATGATCTTTACTTAATGTCCTAATGATTTTTGGCATAAAAGAAAAATCAATAATTTTGACCCATACAATGTATTGTTGGCTATTGCTACAAATATACCCCAGCGACTTAAGACTGGTTTTGTGGTCCAGGGTCACATATAAGCAAAAGAGACTTTCAGGGTTGATCTGATAAATAATTTTGGACAACCAAACTAATGGAACATCACATGGACCATTATTTGTTTCTTAAGAAGCAGATAGAAATATATTTAATTTGTTTTGCTTTGAAGGAGACATGACACAAAACTAAGCCCTCCGTTATGGGCATCAAGAAAGCGGCTGTTGTTTATGCAGATTGTATCACAGGGCATCGAAGACCAGCTGCTTTTTAGTATTAAATTTGTGTCCAGGATATAATGGCAGGTTTGTACTTGTAAATCAAGACACTGTTTCAGCCCACCCCAGCTGTAGCTTGACAGTATCAGCATACAGTAAACAAGACTTTGATGAAATACCGTGAGATCCATGCACACAGCTTGAAGCTGACAGATTCACAAAAATGAGGAAGCAATGCAGTTGTGCATTAAAAATATAACAGGCTTGTAGTCTTCAATGTAAAGAAGTGACAGTAAAGACATTTATAATGTTACAAAATATTTATATTTTTAATATATCGGCCTAATGCTCTCTTTACCTTTCTATTGATCAAAGAATCCTAAAAAAGTCACGGTTTCTACAAAAATTGTTCAGCACCACTACTGTTTTCAACATTGATAATAAAAAGAAATGTTTCTTAAACAGCAAATCATCATATTACTCCAAAGTTCTAACAATTCTAATACTCAAAGCTCCTCTGTTCTTTTCAGATTACCCACTACAAGCAATACCCACCCAATGTCAGTAAGGTGTACTCCTATTTCGAGTGTCGGCACAAAAAGGGGGGACAGTTTAACGAGGTGGTGTTTTTTGGCCTCCAGTATCTTCTAAAGAAGTACCTAGCAGGTAATTCCAACTATTTTCATTATTGTGTAACCCCTTCAGTAATCAGAAAACCTTTGTGAAGTTCCACTTGGCTTACATAGACATACTGTTTGTTTTTGAGTTTGTACATTTATTGGCACGGACTAAACGTTTTTTCATGTATTGTCCTTCACCTGATTGAGTAATGGAAAACTTGTCCCGAAACTGCTAATAGCACACATTCCAGAACAGTTATAAAGGACGGACATGCAGTCAAAACAAGCTGCAAGAGTTTAAAAATGTAAGATTTAAGAAGAAAGAACCTAAAAATGAAATTTGTAAAACCATTCATTCTCTGTCATGTCATTGCAAAACTGTAGAACTCTATGGTGGAACACAAAAGAAGATATTTTAAAGAATCTTTTAGCTGTTTTTGTTCATAGATTAAAAGTCAGTGGGGTTCAGAACAGCATTGGACCCAACTGACTTTCATTGTGTGGATTAGGGATATGTCGGTATCAAATTTGTATGCTGTGATTAATTGCTAATGCTTTTATCACGGTATACGGTATTATAACAATATTGAAATTTAGTTGCAAAAAAGTTTTGTCATGTGGACAAAGACATTTTTAATAATTTATTCTTTTGTGCTCCACAAAAGAAAGTCATACAGGTTTGGAATGACATGAGGTGAGAAAATGTTGTCATTGTTCCTTCGAGGTTTATGCTTTTACGCATTTCATTTTTTATAAAAGTGGTCATGAACGCAGACAAAAACAACCTAGTTACATAAGGCTAATTCCCCTTAAGCTTCGCTTTTCATTTAAAGTATTCCAACCCAGAAAGTGTGTATTTTGTGGTTTGTGTTTTAAACTGCATCCATGAACAGAATGTGTGAACGGCAGCGATTTTTTTTTTTTTTTTTTTTTTTTTTCCCCCCCGTGTCTCCATTGATTTAACATTTTCTTTCAGCCAAACTATTTGTACTCACTCTTAACATAATGAATATTTAATTGAATTTTAAGACAGTTATTCTGGCATTGCACTGTATTGCATTCTCCCTGAAAGAGGTCATGGGCGTTGTAAACTGTGCATTTATAACTACAGAGAACCTGACATTTTATAATCGTTACTGAACTATAAACGCATATTAACATCTCTGAGCTCATGTACTTTTATAAATATCTTGCAGGTCCAGTTGTCACGGAGGAAAAGATTCAGGAGGCGAAAGTCTTTTATCAGATGCACTTTAAACAGCCAGTGTTCGATGAAGAGGGATGGAGGAAAGTTTTAGAGGTACAAACAGAAGTTCATATCAAAGTCAAAGTTTGTTTTCAGATATTTGACCATTACATGACTTTGAAGTCTGCTTACTTTGTTCCGGAGATGAATGCACACGGAGATAACGACCACCTGCCTTCTTCCTTTTCCTAATTGTGTTGTCAGAAATATGATGGCCGCCTTCCAATCCGTATCAAAGCAGTTCCCGAGGGGAAGATCATTCCCAGAGGGAACGTTCTTTTCACTGTGGAGAACACGGATCCAGATTTCTTCTGGCTCACCAATTATATTGAGGTATTACTTGTCCTCTTTCATCTATGCTTTTTTTAAATACAGTTTTTAAAAGAAGATATTGCAAATGGTATAAAAAGTAATTTAGTCATTTTGCAATGTCCAAATGAATGTTTCAAAAATTGTAGGAAGAACACAAATAAATGAATATATACAAAATAATACATACACTACTGTTCAATTAGTACTTTTATTCTCCAATGCAAAATTTGTTTTCAAATAAATGCTGTTCTTTTTAACTTTATCCATCAAAGCATTCTAAAAAATTGTATCATGGTTTTCGCAAAGATTTTAAGCAGTACAACTTTTTGATGATAATGAAAGGTTTCTTGTGCCCCAAATAAGCATATTAAAATGATGTCTTAAGGATCATGTGACACTGAAGATTCAGCTTTGCAATCACAGGAATAAATTACATTTTTAAACACATTTAAATAGAAAAGTTATTTTAATCATATTTTACAATAATACTGTTTCTACTGTATTTTACATTTACATTTAGTCATTTAGCAGACGCTTTTATGCAAAGCGACTTACAAATGATGACAATGGAAGCAATCAAAATCAACAAAAGAGCAATGATATGCAAGTGCTATAACAAATCTCAGTTAGCTTAAAGGAACACTCCACTTTTGAGTTTTACCGTTTTTGAATCCATTCAGCCGATCTCCGGGTCTGGCGGTAGCACTTTTAGCTTAGCTTAGCATAGATCATTGAATCGGATTAGACCATTAGCATCTCGCTCAAAAATGACCAAAGAGTTTCGATAATTTTCCTATTTAAAGCTTGATTCTTCTGTAGTTACATCGTGTACTAAGACTGACGGAAAATGAAAAGTTGCGATTTTCTAGGCCGATATGGCTAGGAACTATACTCTCATTCCGGCGTAATAATCAAGGAACTTTGCTGCCGTACCATGGGTGCAGCAGGCGCAGTGATATTACGCAGTGCCTGAAAGTAGTCCTCAGCTTGGTAACTAGTTATGATATAGCTGGGGACTACTTTCAGGCGCTGCGTAATATCACTGCGCCTGCTGCACCCATGGTACCGCCAGACCCGGAGATCGGCTGAATGGATTCAAAAACGGTAAAACTCAACTGTTTAACTCTAGGGGAGTTGTAAAATGAGCCTATTTTCAAAAAAAGTGGAATGTTCCTTTAACCAAAGTCCCTTTCAAGGAAAGTCCGTTCACTTGGCCGCCATATTTGCAACGCCTCTGGGCAGCTCAAACAAGACCAAGTCCTATCTAAATGAATGGGGGAATCCTGAAATCTCAAAAACGGCTCGATGAACTCTCGATTAAATTACATATTTCAAATCAGCAAAAAAAATCTGAAATGAACTGCCCCATGAATATTTTTTCTTATGCTCAAATAGCGTTTAAAAAGCTTATTTTTCAGGCTAGAACAGCCAATGCGCATCGGCTGGTCCAGCCTCAGGTTTCTATGGGAACCGGAGCTTCTAACGGCCGCTGCAGTGACACAATGACTTTACCAAATCAACGATTGGCTCTTTCATTTAGAAGGCGGGACTATCCCGCCATATTGCGCGTTGCACTTTCTCCCATTCATAAGTATAGGAGTGAACTGTCTTTGTATTTCTATAGTCTTTGGCTTAACGCAGTACATGTAGCGTGTGTTTTTTTTTGTTTGTTTGTTTGTTTTTTTTGTTTTTTTAATTAAAAAAAAATCAGATAGAAAAGAGCAAGCTAGTGTTAGAGGTCTTTTTTGTTTTTGTTAATTGTATAATAAATAAAAAGAAAACAGATAGAATAGTATACAAAAAGATTAGAAAAGCTAGAGTTAGGTTTTTTTTTTGTTTTTTTTTTGTTTTTTTAAAGAGTAGAATTAGAATAGAGAGTGCTAGAGTTAGAGGGTCAAATAAAGATGGAAGAGATGTGTTTTAGCTGATTCTTGAAGATGGATAAGGACTCGGCTGCTTGGATTGAGTTGGGCATGTCATTCCACCGGGAGGGAACATTTAATGTACAAGTCTGTGAAGGTGATTTTGTGCATCTTTGGGATGGCACAATAAAGCGACTTTCACTTGCAGAACTTCTAGGGCACATAAGTCTGAAGTAATGAATTTAGGTAAAGGGGTGCAGAGTCAGTGGTGGTTTTGTTGGCAAACATTAATGCCTTGAATATTTTTGATCAAATAAATGCAGTCTTGTTGAGTGTAAGAGACTTCTTTTAAAAATATATAAAAAAAAAAACTTACAGACCCTAATGGTTGAATGGTAGTGTAATCTAAGGACAAAGTCCAAACAGCATTTAATCAACCTTGAAAAATGTTGCGAGAAAAGGGATGTTACTCAAAGGGTCATATCAAACTAAAGCGAGTTACTGATTTCCTTCACAAAGGGTGCTTTCAAGGCCATTATTAACGGATCCCTTTATGATCATGTGATCATTACATATTTTTTCATGTTTTTCACATTTGTTTGAGACACCACACAATTTGAAATGAGCCATATCTAATACAAAATTTTTTGTTGTTGTTACAACAGTCTTAACAGCAACACAAAGCCCCTCTGAATGTCTGACTGTCAGCATAGTCCGTAAACCTCATGGTGTGGCACATTACTTCATATTGAATGATTCTGCCGTACTGTTGTTCAGGATGACAGCAGGCTTTGATTTCCAGCAAGCTCCTGGCTGCTAATCCTGGACCAAAAAACTGAGGGAGGTTTGGACAGGCTGGTGGGGTCAGCGAGGACACGAGGTCATTAGGTACTGACCTGGCCTTCAGACCTGCAGACTCGAGAACTCAGAGCTCTTACTGTTGTCATTATGTAGACAAAGTGTTTTTTTGGCTACCAAGTCTGAAGATGCATGCCTACAATCCATGATGAACATTGTAACTCAAAAAAACATAAAGGTTGAATATTTCTATTTCTATTTATTAATGCATTTGACAAACACTTTATTTTATAGAGGCATGGCATGTGTTTGACTGTTCTACTGGAACATTGTAGTATGCAATATTTTTCATTACAGTTCCTGATAGTTCCATCACAGTGAGATACAATGTAGTTTTCCAGATCCTTCGCTCTTTCTGATCCTCAGTGGTAGAACAAGCTTACAACCCCCTCCTGACTTGCTGAAACCATCACAACCATCAAAACCTTTAAGAAGTAGCTTAATAAGACACAAGTCTTCCTTAAGAAATTAAATTAAACTTGCAGCAACCACAATCAAAGACACTTTTCTTTTACCCTGTCACTTTTATTTACTGTACTCTTGAAACTTAGTGTTGCAGTACTGTACAGTACAGTATTATTGATTCTTGTATGATAATTTGCTCTCCCTCAGTGATGTCCTTGTTTGTAAGTTGCTTTAGATAAAAGTGACTGTTAAGTAAATGTAATGTACATGTCCTTGAGCAACACACTTGTATTCCAGGTGGTTTGTCCCTGTAATGAACTGGAAGTTGCTTTGAATAAAAGAGCTTGCTAAAGGACTGCAACTTGCAGAAGAAATGACATTTATGGTTATGATTAATTTGTTTTTGAAGAACATGCACTAGTATGTCAACAACATGTTTAATACCTTAAAATATTGTCTTTTATTCAAGATATCACAAACAATTTAAGCCAAACCTGACTGGAACATTTAGATCCTGCCTGTTGCTTAAAGTCTTATTGGCATTCTGTCAGCTTAATCAATGTGCAAAGTTTATGTATTGATGTCAAGACTGGAGAAAAAAACATGTAGAACCATATAAACGGTTCAGAATTCTTTGTCTTTGTCAGTTCCTGACGTGCACTTCCTTAAGGGTCCACAGATCAATGAGTTGTGCTTTAAATAGTCGTGGCCACTAAAATTGTGAGCGCAATTACAAGCCATCTTTGGTCTTCTCTGACGTAAATGTGATTTTGTGTACATTCTGTCCCCGCAGACGATGCTGGTCCAAATGTGGTACCCCATCACTGTGGCAACAATCTCCAGGGAGTTCAAAAAGATTCTGGCCAAGCACCTGAAGGCCACGTCAGGGAGCCTGGAGGGTCTGGACATCAAACTGCATGATTTTGGCTACAGAGGGGTGTCCTCACAAGAGGTATGATGGGCGTGGTTTGGTAATTACACTTCCTGGTCAGGACAGTGTTGTTATTGTTAACTAAAACTAAAACTTTTGGTAACACTTTAGTATGGAGCTGCTGTTTATTAGTACTTGGTTATAAAGCACATATTCTGCATGACCATATTCTACATCCCTAATCTTATCTAATACCTAAACTTAACAACTAACTTACTAACTATTAATAAGAAGCAAATTAGGAGTTTGAGGCAAAAGTCACAGTTAATGGTTTGTCAAATAGCGAGAATTGGGCCAAACTTTTAAAGTTTAGAAGTGACCAAACTTTTAAAGTTATGTGCAGTAATTGACATAAAACTGAAAAAAAAAAAAAAAAATATCAATATTAAATGAACACGTAAACTTTAAAAAAGGAACATAAACGATAATTAAAAATGTTGCCTAACCAACTGAAATGAATGTTACACTGCAGTACTAAAGTTAGAAAGAACAATTAATTGATGCTATATGGATGCAGTATTAAAAAAATAAATAAATAAAATGACAAGCACGCTATAAATTACTATAAACTATCAATTAAAATTAAACTGTAAATATAAAAATAAAGGCAAGGCAAGTTTATTTATATAGCACATTTCATACAAAGTGGTAATTCAAAGTGCTTTACATAAAAGGAAGTAAAATAGTCTTTAAAAAAAATAATAATCACAACAATAAAAATAAGGAATTAAAAAAAAAACAAGGAATTTAAAAACAAATATTCTCAAGCTTTGTTCAAACTCTTCCGCACTAAGTGAAAAAACCTTCCAAAACACCTAACTATTCCACTACTTCA
>JAFVLL020008189.1:52101-150339 GCA_021397915.2 Tor tambroides
TATAATTTCTTTTGTAGTTTTGATTTCTGCATTATCTATGTGAATATTAAAATCCCCTGCAATAGCAAAACAGCCAAACTCTGAGGAAATCATTGCTAAAAGTTCTGTGAACTCTTCAACAAAGGCTGGAGAGTATTTTGGAGGCCTGTAAATAATGATAAACAGAATATGTGGAGCACCTTTCAGCACAATACCTAGATATTCAAAAGACAAGTACTGACCAAATGACACTTGCTTGCATTGATAGACATCTTTAAATAGAGCAGCTACACCTCCATCTCTCCTAACAGTCCTGCAGACACTTATAAAATTAAAGTTAGAAGGGGCTGTTTCATTGAGGAAACATAAAATTTAGTTTGTTTGGGGTTAAGTCATTGATCAGAATTTTTTTTTTTTTTAGTGAGCAAATGTTTAAAAATGCTAAGTTGATTGCATTATTTTGTGTCTCCGCAGTCTTAATTTGATGCATAATAGGTCGCAGATTAGATGGGTCAGCCGTACGGCTTGAGAAGGCCTTAGACTTTCTATCACGTGATAAAACTGAGATAGAGAAAACTATGGGCACACTGGGTTACCGCTTGTTCTGTAAACATTTGTGAAAGTTGCTCCCATCATAGCGGGGACCCGACAATAAAAGGTAATTTATATTAATAAATACTATAATATTTTATAAAAAAAATTATTAAAAAAAACACTGGATCAGCACAGTGAATGTAAGCAGTATTGTGTGAGATATTTAAAGCATTGCCCTAACACCATTCTTTTACCATGTTTTGTTTTACCATGGTACCTTGCTAGTAATTCTGGATTTGTGTTTTCATAACCAATTAGTCTGTTTTGTTGTGTTGTGTGATTGATACTTACAAAAATACAATCTTTTATGTTTTATGACTCTAAGAGACTATATAGAAAGCTATAAAATAACTGATTTTCATGTATTACTGATTGCATGACAATATTTTACCCTGAAGTTCTCATTTCTGTAGCCATTCACTGCACACTCTGAAGAACACTGAAATATCTTTTAAGTCAAACAGGAAGTGCCTCTGGTGTTAAAATCTCTACCTTTATTCTTTTTTTAGCCTTGAAATCAAAGCTCTAGCCAAACATGGTCTTTCACTTTTCAGTGCTTTTAGAGAAAGCTCGGTCTTCTGGGGTAAATGAAATCAGACGTTACTTGGTGAAAGCAGAAAATCGATTCATTATGAGACGAGGCCATTCCATTTAATCAAAAGGAGATCAGACCTGACCTTTTGAAATGCGAGCAATGCAGACCGCTCTCGATTTCTGTATTTTTCAAAGGTAGGAGAGCCCTAATTGTTGGCCGTGTTTGAGTGAGGTTGTCACGCTGATGGGTTTTGGGTCATCGGGTGGTGCTGTTTGAAGAGTTGTGTGAGTAAAGATGACTGTTTGGCTCTTGAATCGGTCCGTCTGCTGTGTAAAGGTCAACTCTGCCAGGTTTCATCTATATCACATAGTGACGGGTTCAGATGTTGGGTGACTAGTGATAAGCAGTGAATCTGTTACTGACTGGCTGGGTGTGCTAAGCGTAGGAGACCTTTGTATGCGAAAGTGAGACCACTGGATTCTGATGAGGTGTGACATAACCCCTCGGTGGTGCCCTTTTGAGACCAGTATGCCATGATCTAAAACTGGACATGGTGACGCAGCCTTCATAGATCAATCCAGCAGCCTGACCAAACAGAAAAGGTGCATTTACCATTAACATAAAAAAAATGCTTGAAGGTTTAGGTCATATAACAAGGTGGATTTTTAAGTCTTAATCTTTCTAATTAACCAAAAACAATTCTATATAGAAGGCACAAGTGAAGTGATGCTCAGGGGCATTGCTAGACCTGGCTAGACTCAACTCAGGGGCAGAACTGAAGTGTTTGATATTTAATATATATATATTCACTGTAGTGCTGTCAAACGATTAATCGCGATTAATCGTATCCAAAATAAAAGTTTTTGTTTACATAATATGTGTACTGTGTATATTTATTATGTGTATATATAAATACACACACATGCATGTATATATTTCAGAATATATCTTATCTTTTATATATTAAATATATTTATTTATAATATAAATTATATGAATATAAATAGACATGTAAATATTTAAAAAATATATATACTGCATGTGTGTGTGTGTATTTATACATACATAATAAATATACACAAAACACACATATATTATGCAAACAAAAACTTTTATTTTGGATGTGATTAATCGCGATTAATCATTTGACAGCACTAATTCACTGACATACAGTTTCCTTTTAACATTTAAAAAAAAAAAAAAAAATCAGTTTATAAGTTTCTCAGAAATTTGAACCTGCAACCTTTGCAACCCCATAGCACATATAATACCACTTTACTGAAAAGGTTTGATTTGATTACAAATTTTTATTGGAGGATTTTTTTTTTTTAATGAATTTTTTTTATTTACCTTTTTTTTTTTTTTTTTTTTTAAACTAGCAGAGATTTGAACTTGCAACCTTTGTATCCTCACAGCACATGTAACACCACTGTACTGAAAAGGTTTTTATTTGATTTGATTCAAAAGTTTTATTGATTTTTAACGATTAGTTACATTTTTAACGTTTGTTAAAATAATCTAGAGTTTTGAATTTGCAACCTTTGTAATTCAATAGTAAATACAATGCAACTGTACTAAGGTGGTTTAATTTTCTTTTTTCTTTTTTTGATTTGATTCATAATTTTTATGATTAGTTTTTATGGTTTTAATATGTTATTTTATTTTCTTTGTTTTAATAAACTTTTTCTTTTTTTTTAACTAGCAGACATTTAGCAGAGATTTGAACTTGCAACCTTTGTTACCCCGTAGAAAATATAATACCACTGTACTAATATTTTACTTTATTATATTATTTTATTTTATTCGTGGTTTCGTTTTATTTTATTCTCTTCAAACTAAAACTTGTCATTTATGTCGAACCACACCAGTAACAATCAGTTATGTCCTATAGAATTTCACGTGTTGTGTAACATGACTGTCCAATGCAAAAAAAGCCATCTGTGCGTCCTAATCAAGGTCCACGTTTATATCTGGCTTTATGGCATATTTCTCTGCCAACTGTCAGTGTAATATTGCTATTGTGTAATATATGACATGACAATATTCCATGTCACTCTCATGCAGGACTTTGTCAGAAAAGTAAGTGCAAAAATGATTTTAAGAAAGGAAGAAGCAATGAATTGGAAGGGAAAGAACATCAGTGTGGGATCTAAGAAAGCCCGAAGCGCTTCTCCCTCAGCAGCTGACAACAGATTGAAGCGTGCTGTGTAAAACTATCGAGCCTTCATTAGGGACAGTGGGATATTGATAGTGTATTTTCTATGTTGCGGCTGACTGGATTAATGATGGCTTCAAGAGGAGATTAATGATGCCAAGCAGAGTTTAATGCCTCTGATACTCAGGGTTCCTGCTCACTCTCCATCACCACTCTCTTCTGTTCAGGGGACAAGCAGTCATAGATTTCAGTGTTTTTAGAGGAGAGTTTCACCCAAAGTGAAAGTTCTGTCATCATTTACTCGCCCTCAAATCCTTCTAAACCCATATGACATTTGTTCTTAAGTGGAAAAGGGAAGTTTATCAGAAAGTATTAAAGTATCTTAAAAGTACTCCACAATAGTTGTGCTGTTTTTTTTAGTTTAATTTGGTATATAAAAAATAGAATACTAAATGGAATATAAAACATGACAACAGCACAAAATTTAAACTGAAATTAAAATGGAAACTGAAAATCCCAAAATAAAAGCTTATTCAAAATATTAACAATACAATAGTATATAAGTAATATTAAAATAACACTGGTATTTATGTTGATCCATCATATTGTGCTGGGCTGTGCTCCTCTACTGCACTGACAATTACATGACGAGGTCCCCTAGATCCTTGTTACAATCACAGCGGCGGACTAAAGCCTTGTTGCGGATCTGATTTCCCTGGGTTGATATCAAGCCCAGATCTCATCAGTTCTTAAATTAAAAAAGAAAAAGAAAGAGACTCCTCAAATTCCCACATAAATATACACCTTGTAGTAGAGCAAGAAATATTGATGCTCTCCTCAGGGGGCTAAAGAGATTTTGCTTGGAATCAAACATGTTCACTTTTCAGAGCAACAGCCTTCCCTTGACTATCACTAAGGGGCAAATCCCCCCTGATTACTGTGACCCTGTGATGAGTGAACTGAGACACAGTCAATAACCTGAGTGTTTAATCAGGGGAATATAGAAAATGTCTTCTTGGCTTTAAATTGTGCACACAATTGATTTCAAAGGTCAAAGTCACAATCTCTCTTATGATTTGCTTCTTAAAAGCCACTGTCTATAATACAGTTACAAAAACAGGATCAACATAACTGGAATCAGCTGATGTTTTAAATGGTGTGACAGAAATCACAACATTTGATCTTTGGGTTTCACTGCAGACGCGAGAACATTAATGTACAATAAAGACTTCAGGGACTAGGGGTTTGACATTAAACAGGTTAATTGACTCATTTGTGTTGTGTTTTTCTTTACTGATCTAGTCGGCAGCACTTGGTGGAGCTGCTCATCTGGTGAATTTCTGCAGCACAGATACAGTGGCGGGTCTGCTGATGGCACAACGATACTATGCATGTCCTATGGCTGGATTCTCCATCCCTGCTGCAGAACACAGGTAATGTATTTGTGAACTTACTGCTCACTTGTTTCGTCAAGGCATAATCAAATTTGGTTTTGTGTAACATCCCACCTAAAACCTGATCGCCTGAAAGAAATAAAGTTTGAAGAAAGTTTCAAAGTGAATTGATAAATACTATAGTAGTGTTTATAATACTAAATAATACTAAAATAATAAAACACGGATTTAAAGAGAGAGTTTACCAAAAAGAAAATTATGTCATTAACTTCTCACCCTCGTGTTGTTCCAAACCCATAAGACCTTTGTTCATCTTCGGAACACAAATTAAGATTTTTTTTTAATGAAATCCGAGCTTTCTGACCCTGCACAGACAGCAACGCAACTGACACGTTGAAGGCCCAAAGAGGTAGTAAGGACATCATTAAAATAGTCCATGTGACATCAGTGGTTCAACCTTAATTTTTACAAAGATAAGAGAATACTTTGTGTGTAAAGAAAAAAAAAAAAAAAGACGTTATTCAACAATTTCTTCTCTTCTGTGTCAGTCTTCCACACGTTCACAAGAGTACCACGCCGGCTCCTGCATCAGCAGCATCACGCGCATGTGTCGTGGTACTCTCGTGAATGCACGGCGGAGACTGACATGGAAGAGAAGAAATTGTTGAATAAATTGATTTTTGTTTTCTTTACTCGCAAAAAGTATTGTCGTAGCTTCATAACATTACGGTTAAACCGCTGATGTCACATGGACTATTTTAACAATCCTCTTACTGCTTTTCTGGGCCTTGAATGTGTCAGTTGCCTTGCTGTCTATGCAGGGTCAGAAAGCTCTCGGATTGCATCAAAAATATCTTAATTTGTGTTCTGAAGATGAAGGAAGGTTTTACAGGTTTGGAGCAACATGAAGGTGAGTATTTAATGACAATTTTCATTGTTGGGTGAACTAAAAAAATAATATTTACTTATAATATTAATAAAATAATAATGAAAGTGTCTGCTAAATGACTAAATTTAAATGTAACCTTTAAGATTGTTGAATATGATATGATATGGTACCTTGGAATGCTGAAACCTGTTTTAGTTTAGTTTATGAAAAATTCAGTTTAAAACATTAAACATTAATTAAATTTATATCAATCCAAACCCATATGACTTTCTTTCTTCCTTGGAATACAAAGGGAAATACTTTGAAGACTGTAATGGTTGCTTTTTTCCATGCAATTACATTAAGTGAGGACTGGAGCTTTTAGAACTTCAGAGAATAACACAGAAGCACCATATAAGAAGTATATGTAATCATGACGACAGAGTTTGTGTTCCCATTCAGTAAACCATTATTCACTGTGACCAGATTAGACGAGTTTAAATGGAGAACCAGATTAATCTGATTCAAAAGAATGATTCATTCACAAATCTCATGAACTCTTATGAACCTGCTAGGGCAGACGTAAAGATTTTTAGTCATTAACAGCTTATGTTTTAGTCTGTTTTGACACAAAACTATTATATGACTTCAGAACAATTTGTACAGACTGTTTTTAATGTTCTTTAGTAGCTTGAAAACTTCATTGTGATTGCATGGAAATTAGTGACCAGTAGAGAATTTCCCTTTAAGACTGATTGGCCAGCGAGTCGGTTAAACAGCTGCCTTTGATTTCAAACAGCTTGTGTCGTCAAATTCAGTGGTGACGTTAAACACCTGCATGTTACTTTGCATTTGTTCTGTTGATTCTAATTAGTTCTATTAGTAGCTACACATTCATCCATCTCGCAGCTGTAGTGCCTTTTATCTGTGTGGTTGAGTGCATATCCCAGTATAGCTCTCACTCTTTATTTCAAATCACGCTATTTATTCTGTGATGCCGTTCCACCCTCATATAGTTCAAATATAAGTTTTCAACCATTCCATGAATCACTCCGACATTTTTATAGCTCTACGGCCAAGGATTATTAGACACTAATGACTCATTTGCAACAAATGATTCTTTCTAATTCTTGTTTAGCAAAGTGAAACCTGTTTATTTATAATGCACCTTCAAACTAAATGAAGCATGATTGGGTGGGACTTCACTAATTGTTGTTCACTAATTTGAAGAAGGTTTGTCAGACTTTGTTTTTCATGTCTCTGTAGTACTATCATCTCCTGGGGCAAGAGCCGAGAGAAAGACGCATTTGAGTGTCTGCTGGACCAGTTTCCCTCTGGGCCTGTAGCTGTGGTTAGCGACAGTTATGATATTTTTAAGGCTTGTAAGCACATCTGGGGGGACAAGCTGAAGGAGAGAGTGATGGAGAGGAGTGAGGATTCTGCACTCATTGTTCGTCCAGACTCTGGGGACCCCGCTCAGACCCTCATAGAGGTGTGTGTATCATGTGCCAAGTGTGCTCAAAGTGGAGTAGTGTTCACTACAGACCTTAAGGCAGCTGTTTCAGTGATTGAACTTTATTTTAGTGGAGTCAAGACTCAAACAAATAGGCTTTCTCCAGCACTGTGCTGCACTGTGACTTACAGAGCTAGCTGGTCTGTGTGAAAGTAATGCTCTAGAGTATTGATTTTCCTTTTATATGCTGTCTTTCAGATTAGTTTGTTGCTTGTTTGTATTTGATGAATGAAATAGTGGAGTTAAGATTGATTAGCTGGCTTTATAGCCCTTTATGCTTTGAATTTTCACTTGCTTCCCTCATTCATTTGACTTTTCTGTCTCGCTTTTAGGTGATAAAGATTTTGGAGGAGTGTTTCGGATGTTCTCAGAACTCATTTGGTTACAAGGTGCTCCCATCATACCTGCGCATTATCCAGGGGGATGGAATTGATCTGAACTCGATTAATGAGGTAAACTAAACCTCAGACCAAGAGAGAAAAAAACAAACTACCATTCAAAGGTTTGGATTCAGTAAGATGCAAATTATTGCAAGTTGTAAATATATGTTACAAAATGCCTTAAATATTAATATTGTATTAAGTAAATGCAACCTTGGATGAGCTTAAGAAAAAAAAAATATATATTGTTTGTTTATATATGTCAAATTTGTGACATTGATCGTGAATTCCTTAGTACAGACTGTCATATGTTCTTAGTTTCATTGAAGCACAAGATGCTCTTTTGGAAAATCGTCTTCAAATCATACTGGAGAACATTCAGCTTTTACACAAAAGCAAACTTGAGCACCGCTGCCAGTAAAACAAAACATCAAAACAAATAATATGTTCAAAAACCCATGTCAATTTTTCTATTAGCACACACATTATGCAAATTCTTGCACAAATTAAAATGCAAATCAAAAAGTTATGAGTAATTAAAAATAAATGGACTATATTAGAGAAATGCAAAATAGAAGCTTTTTCACTGTCGTTTCAAACTTTTGGACCTCACTCTAGGTGTGCTCATATGAATAGCAAGTTATCACATACTAATAACATATCAATAAATGTGTGGAATGGTGTGTACAGGGTCAACTTGATATTGGCCCTGAATGTTTATCAACCTTTCATGACTGTTTGATTATAAACAATTATTACAAATTACACAGTGGTAAATCATTGATCATAATCAGATCAGTGTTCCTTTTTTCTTTTCTTTTTTTTTGCCTAGCGCAGATTCTCGAGAAACTGAGCGATGAGGGTTGGAGTGCTGAAAATGTGCTTTTCGGTTGCGGAAGCTCACTGCTGCAGAAAATCAACAGAGACACGCTAAACTGCGCTTTTAAGTGCAGCTATGTGGAGACCAATGGCAAAGGCGTGAGTTCCTTTATCACTTTCAAAACATCCTGTTTAAAGTACATTTGAGCAGTATTGTTTGTTTTTTTTTCTTTTAATATCATGTCATTTGTGTTTGCATAGATGGACGTCTATAAGCAGCCAGTGACGGACCCGTCTAAAGGATCTAAGCGTGGTCGTCTCTGTCTGAGGAGAAATTCAGATGGCTTCATTGAGACGGTGGAAAGTGGAGCAGGCAAACCACAGGAGGTTAGATCAGCTCTCTTTGCAACATCTTAACCTATTATTTCCTAGATTTTTCCTAAAGATATGAACATACTGTGCCACATTTTTGCATTTATTAAACTTTTTTTTCCATTTTAAACTTTAGTGAATGGAGGATAATTTTGTTTATTGCTGGGATGTTAAAGCTGAATTTTTGGCATGAGCTATTATACCAGTGTCACATGATCCTTCAGAAATCATTCTAATATGCTGATTTACTGCTCAAGAAACATTTCTTTTTATTATCAATGATGAAAACAGTTGTGCTGCTTAATTTTTGAAGACACCATGTACATGGTTATTTTGAGATTCAGTGATGAATATAAAGTTCAAAAGAACAGTGTGTTATATATAACATTACAAATGTCATCACTGTCACTTTTTGACCAATTTAATGCACCCTTGCTGAATAAAAGCATTCATTTCTTTAAAAGAAATATGTATGTAAAAATGTAAACAGTGCTGGTCATAGTTGGTGATCCTTTAATATGATCTTCTTTCGCAGGACATGTTGGTGACTGTGTTTGAAAACGGGACCATCCTGCAGGAGTACACTCTGGATGAGATCCGTAAAGCTGCTCAGCTTTGGGAAGAAGACATGAGCCCTTCCCAGCACAACAAAGAGGACGACACTACTCTAGAGATCCACCAGAAACACATAATGAACGGCATGCATTAATAAACACAATATGCGGACTGTTTTCAACACTGCCCCCTACAGACCAAACACAGACCTATTCCACAACACTCAGATGTTCATCAATATAGCAGAACACAGTGTTGCCAATACAGTATACAAATACATATCACATCTGACTTTTCGACTTTTGAGGCAACCCTTAAATTTTGGATTTGGTTGCCACCGTTTTTTATTAGTTCCTCCTTCATGTTACCACACTTTGAGATGCCAAATATCTTTGTTGGTGCTTCAGAAACATGAATATGTTTCAGGAGCATATGACGGCAGGGTTTGCATTCGATTGATTGTAATGTTGTTAAAGCATCGCCTGGCAGTACACTGATAAACGAAGAAAACTTCATTTGAGGTGATCTCATGATCGTATCTGGGCTTCTGCACCAGCAATTCTGCACATGATCCCAGTTTCTGATGTGACATATAGTGACACTGTCTGCAAATGCAAAAATTAGATTTAGAAAATCAATATCTACTTCACTTTTGGAGGATTTTGGGTGTTCTTATAATATTTTTTTAGATACCCATAATGCCAAGATGGCAATGATGCATTTTTTTACAATTAAAAAAAAAAAACGTTTTAAACTATTCCCATGTTGTGTTCAACATAGAGATGCAGACTTGAAGATTATCAACCCGCTTTGTCATCTTGCTGCTACATTGCTCACTTAAATTTGCTTCAAAATAATACTTTTATCTCCAGAGAAGACTTTGTAAATCTTCACCAACAAAAGGTTTTCTTAGAACAGCAAATTGACCCTGATGTTAGTGGAGTAAATGCTACACAGAAAAGAATCAGACGTTTTCCTGATAATAGTTATAGTGTGATTTTATGTGGAGTTGGTTTTAGACTTCCATCTGAAATGCACAGAATACATCATACAAACTCTTTCCTAGTATTCTGTCACCATACAGCTGCTGATGGTGCCTTAAAAATCACTCGGACCTCAGTGCCGCTCACTCTGTCTTGCTTTGTCCTTTCCTCCCCTCATTTTTCACACTTAATATTGTCTATCATGCTCAATTTCTCTCACATATGAATGATGTTCAGTGATTGCTTTTTTTTTTTTTTTGCTTTTGCCTTGTTTTTTTGTTGTGTTTTTTTGCCCGTCAAGCTTCTGTCATCTACATGCTAATGCTGAATGAGATGTCCAGTGGGTTTAATTACAGTGAACATTGATTATTATGTTATCATCTTTGTGTTCAATCATGGAAATGACTCATTTCTGGGTTGTTCTGAACATCTGAAATGAAGCAGTTTGACCCTACCTCTTTTTTAAACCAATAAGAATGTATATTGAAATAATGATCCTTACACTTAAAAAGCATTTATTCTGTTGTGTAAATACTCTTTAATGGTAGTTTCAGTGATAAATTTTGTCTTGAAATTTTAGCGTTCCTGTTGCTTGCTTTTTTTTTTATACAGAAGTGATATTTTGAGTGACAAATAGACAAGCAAACAGGAAAAAAGATATAATAAATATAGATTGAACTTCTTCATCATAATATTTAACACGTCTCATCCTTTCTTTTTAGTGTGTTTTGGTCATTTTGTAAGGGAAAAAAAAAAGTAAATGTTTTGTAAATAGAAGAAGAAAAAAAAAGGAAACTGAATATTAACCAAAAGCAGTGATGGCCATGACGGTGCCAGTATGTCTGGAGTTTTTCCCAGTTTTTAATTGGACAATTTGGACAGCCTGCTTTCTTCATAACTGTCATAGCAGCAAAGGAATGGAACGCCAAAGCAAGGAATATGACTTTCAGAATGTGATAATTTGCTGCTTTTGAGTAATGCAAAACAAAACGGAAAAGTCTGTATTTCCAAATTCCACTGAAACCTGACAGTGGTTCAGTTTATATTCACCAGATGGTGGTTTGCCTTGTCATTTTGTATTCACATGAAATTTACTTTTCAAACACATCCTCGTTGACATTACGAAATGCCTCCTGTCATTACGTTTTCACTCTTGGAAAAAAGGTACAAAGCTGTCTTTGGGGTGGTAATCTAAGGTTCAAAAGTTAAAAGGTACATCTTTGTACCTCGTTTACCCCTAAATAGTACATTAGTACCTTAAGTTACATTTTATTACCTCAAGTGTACTTTTTGTTATAAAGGTACCACCCCAGTGACAGTTTTCTTGAGCAGGACGTGAGAGTCTGGTTTTCCACAGCAGAGATTAGGTGAGTTTGTTCAGTTGACCATGTGCAGCATATTTGTATAATGCAATTTTGTCCACTGACCAAAATAGTCACACTCTTTCCATTTAGATGGGTTTAGTTGAAGTCAATAAGCTTATGTTTGTATGAGATATTTCAAATAATGTCCATTCTAGAATTTTAAATTAAGGTTTAAAGGTTTTGGGTATATATATATATATATATATATATATATATATATATATATATTCCCCTGTCTTATGCTCTCTTAGTCTCTTATGCTTATCAGACTACATTATCTTAAAAATACAGAAAAAACAATAATATTGTGAAATATTATTACAATTTTAAGTATTTTTTTAATATTCTAAAATTTTGTACCTGTGACATCAAACTTGACTTTTCAGCATCATTACACTTGTCTTCAGTGTCACATGACTCTTCAGAAATAATTATTATATGCTGATTTGCTGCTCAAGAAACATTGATTATCAATCATTTTAACAGTTGTGCTGCTTGTGTCCAGACTGTGAGACTCATTTTTCAAGATTTAACTTTAAAAGAACAGCGTTTATTTGAAATGGAAAGCTTTTGTGACATGTCTTTACTCTCGCTTTTAATCCATTTCCTAATCCTTTTTGAAGAAACCTATAATTCTGCAGTGTTTAATAGTAATAATCAGTCAAATCATTTGCATAAAAACCAAACAATTCTTTATGAAATCTGAGGATGTTTTGTCAGTCTACAGATACTGTAATGAAAGGGAGCCCTCTATTGATCATTTTCAAAAGTGCACTTATAATTTCCCTCTGAAACCAGGACCAAGTTTATAGCCTACTACATTAGTAAGTCTAAAGTTACAATAACATCACAATAAATCAGAAACTTAGCCTACTTTCATTTCCTAGAACGTCAAGCGACTACATGTATCCGTTCTTCTCATTATGTGCGCCAATTAAGAGTAGTGTGGATAGAATTCCCAATATTTTTAATTCCAGGCAGCTCTTTGTAATTTGCTGTTCGAATGATGGCTTTTTAAAATCGTGAACATGCCAATCAGTACATCTCATCCGGCACACAGCACTCATAATTCATAATTAATCCAGTTATGCATCTATTCAATAGGCTAAATCCAGAAAATGCGCACTATGCTCACACAATTCGATACGGCTGCTGGTGGTTGCTTGCGCAGGTGTCCATTAATGTCAGTCAGTCATATTTTTAAATCAGCATGTCGCAGATCAGAAAGCAAATGGCATGTGAGGAAGCATCTTCAGAGTAAGTATCTGTTAATTGGCGAACACTGTCACTACTGATAGGCCGCTCGGCGCTCATTGGGTTAGTTGCTGCTAAGCAACCTCTTCGCTAAGCGTGTTGTCATGGATTCAGATGTGAAATGGTCTGCTGACCACTGATAACAGGGTGAGGGCGGAGGTAACACTCAGCTCTGTCGCACCTGTCTGACATTTGCGACTGTTCAAATGTCACCGGCGAGCGTCTCTTGTGACGCTGCGCCATGACAGACAGCAAGCATTGTGTAGACATGCACATGAACAACAGTCGGTTGCATTTGTTCATTTTTACGGCGTCAGTTAACAAGCGCGAATCGTAAGCGGAGCGCCGCTACATTAATTGTGTCTGTGCGTCTGCCTATTATTTGGTTTCTCTCATTTGTACTCATTTCACTCCCGGAATGCAAATTTTAATCCTGATTATTTCCGGCAGATTAGTGGTGCATAAGGAGAGGAGGGATAACGCATTTACACAGCACAATTCCAGAATCTCACGTTTTGTCTTTTATATTTTAAGCGTATTTCACTTCCTTTGTGTTTTGGTATGGGCATGGTGATTGGTGTGAAAATGGAGCTGAAACCAAATTGAACGTTGCACAATCTTCATTTATATAAAGATGGTTGTCAAAAAAAAATCTGAAATTCAAAAGAGGAAGTGCTCGTTCAGAAACAGCCAGAGGGTTCAATACTGCAGCACAGCACCAAAGGTTCATTTTCAGCCCTATAAAATGGTTCCTTCTCACTCTCACTTCTCCCAAAAAGTTCACAGTTAGCCTATTCAACTAAAAGGATATTTTGATTTTTTTTTTTTTTTTTTTTTTTTTTTTTTTGGCCCATAGAATTAGATCTATATATATTCCATGGTCTGTCTGAATACTCGATTCTGATTGGCTGGCAGGTATGCAGTAAAACCGTTTAATGCACAAGTTTAATCACTGTTCCATATTAATACGCTGCTTAATTGATGCACACTAACCAACACGCATCACTGGCTCGCACACACACACACACACACACACACGGAGAGAGAGAGAGAGAGAGAGAGAGAGAGAGAGAGAAAGAGGTCGGAGATCATAGATTGCGCTGCACACACACAAACTTATCAACGCTCCCCTGCGATTTGATAGATACTAGATCGCTACATTATATTCTCCAGCAATGAGTTGATAAAATCGCTGTTTTTGAAGTAGCCTAGTTGTTTGTAGAAAGAGACCAGCAGACACAGCAAGCAGGTAAGCTACACACAACTGTCATCTCTCTCTCTCTCTCTCTCTCTCTCTCTCTCCATACATAACAAATACATGCTATAATTCATTCAAATAAATGTGGTCTTACCTCACTATTTCATCTCTGTGTCTGATTTGAAGCAGGCAGAATGCTAGAGCTAACGAACCGTAACTGACGAAAATAACTCATTTTTACCCATTCGGTCAAATATTGCGCTGCAAAGGGCAATACTAGTTTTAACTTGTCTATAACTTGGAAAATGACCATGGAATAAGCAGGATGATCAACGCTAGCTGTGCATTAAAGGATTGATTATCCTGATTACAGTTGATTACAGTTGCCTTTGATTATATACTGTATATATGTACATACATATATATACTGTAAAAAATGCAACATATATATATATATAAAATAAGTTGAAGTACTAAAACGACTGAAACAAAAAATCTATATATACAGTGGTGTGAAAAGGTTTTTGCCCCTTCCTGTTTTTTTTTTTTGTTTGTTTGTTTTAGTTTTTTGCATATTTGTCACTCTTGAAAGATTCAGATCATCAAACAAATTTCAATTTTACACAAAGATAACCTGAGTAAATACAAAATGCAGTTTTGAAATGATGATTTCATTTATTAAGGGGAAAAAGCTGTCCAAACCTGCCTGGCACTATGTGAAAAAGTAATTGCCCCTAAATCTAATAACAGTTTGTGCCACCCTTTGCAGCAATAACTGCAATCAAGTGTTTGCGATAACTGGCAATGAATCTTTCATATCGCTGTGGAGGAATTTTGGCCCACTCTTCTTTGCAGAATTGTTTTAATTCAGCCACACTGGAGGGATTTCTAGCATGAATGGACTGTTTAAGGTCATGCCACAGCATCTCAATCTCATCTTAAGTGCTGGTGTGTTTGGGATCATTGTCCTGCTGCATAACCCAAGTGTACTTGAGCTTGAGGTCACAAACTGACGGCCGGACATTCTTCTTCAGGATTTTCTGATAGAGTGCAGAATTCATGGTTCCATCAATTATGGCAAGTCGTCCAGGTCCTGAAGCTGCAAAGCAGTCTCAGACCATCACAGTACCACCTCCATGTTTGACTATTGGTATGATGTTCTTTTTATGAAATGCTGTGTTGGTTTTACGCCAGATGTAACGGGACACACACCTTCCAAAAACTTCAACTTTTGTTGCATCAGTCCACAGAATATTTGCCCAAAAGTCTTAATTATCAAGATATTATTTTGACAAATGTGAGACGAACCTTTGTGTTCTTTTTGGTCAGCAGTGGCTTTTGCCTTGGAACTCTCCCATCGATGCCATTTTTGCCCAGTCTCTTTCTTATTGTTGAATCATGAACACTGACCTTAAATGAGGCAAGTGAGGCATGCCATTCTTTAGATGTTGTTCTAGGTTCTTTTATGACCTCCTGTATGAATCGTCGTTGCACTCTTGGAGTAATTTTGGTAGGCCGGGAGGTTCACCACTGTTACAAGTTTTTTCCATTTATGGATAATGGCTCTGACCGTGGTTCGCTGGAGTCCCAAAGCCTTAGAAATGGCTTTATAACCCTTTCCAGACTGATACATGTCAACTATTTTGTTTCTTATCTGTTCTTAATTTCTTTAGATCACGGCATGATGTGTTGCTCTCTAAGCATGCTTCACTTTTCAGACAAGTTCTATTTAAGTGATTTCTTGATTCAACAGGTCTGACAGTAAACAAGCCTGGGTGTGGCTAGTGAAATTTAACTCAGCTTTCTAAAATAATGTGGGTAATCATAGTTCTTTCTAGGGCTGTGCAAATAATTGAATGTGATGATCATGCGCATGCGCAGTAAAGCCGGTTCTGTGATTAGTAGTTAATCTCCTTCACTTGCTTTCAGATGGAGCGGCATTTAATACACAGAGCCATAGTTCTCTGACAAGCTACGCAATATCACGTTCATAATCGAATGTAATTCATCTGCAATTATGAATGCGATATTAACAGCGAGAGACAGAATAACAACAAAAAAATCCACAAAAACGCATTTCAAAACAGTTATAAATTGATTTGCATTTTAATGAGTGAAATAAGTATTTGATCCCCTATCAGTCAGCAAGATTTCTGGCTCCCAGGTGTCTTTTATACAGGTAAGGAGCTGAGATTAGGAGCACTCTCTTAAAGGGTCAGCTTGTCTCTAATCTCAGCTTGTTTCCTGTATAAAAGACACCTGTCCACAGAAGCAATCAATCAATCAGATTCCAAACTCTCCACCGTGGCCAAGACCAAAGAGCTGTCCAAGGATGTCAGGGACAAGATTGTAGACCTACACAAGGCTGTGTGCAATGTGTGCAAACCTAGTGGCCAACTACAAGAAACGTCTGACCTCTGTGATTGCCAACAAGGGTTTTGCCACCAAGTACTAAGTCATGTTTTGCGAAGGGGTCAAATTCTTATTTCACTCATTAAAATGCAAATCAATTTATAACTTTTTTAAATGCGTTTTTGTGGATATTTTTTATATATATATTTTTTTTATTCTGTCTCGCTGTTCAAATAAACCTCTTTGTCAGTGGACAAACGTACAAAATCAGCAGGGGATAATTTTTTTTTCCTTACGATAGATAGATAGATAGATAGATAGATAGATAGATAGATAGATAGATAGATAGATAGATAGATAGATTGATTGATTGATTGATTGATTGATCTCCTAGGAGTTGAATAGTGTTCCCTGGGAATTGTTTTATTCAGCCCCTCAGAACCCCTAGGTGCGCTGCGTTTGATTGCAGACTGAACCAGTTTTACTGTGGGAGTTGCATGCTTATTCAGTGTGGCAACTGTTGGCACAACTGGAGGAAGAGATCCAGCCATGATGTAAATGTTCTGAGAGCTGCGTTGCGCCTCTCAGGCTCTCAGTGCAGGTTAAGTGACTGTCTTGGCCGCTGCCATAATTCCTTGGTGAGCGAGCAGCGGTGTGAATCAGAATGATGTTGATTGTTCCCCAGGTCTCTCCATCATGCGTGTGCATTCCCGAGGTTCATGTCTGCGCTATTGTGCTGCACTTTACTCTAGATGCCAGTCATGCCACATCTAGCCTCTTCCCAGGCAGAGAAATTAGGACTGACGAGTGGCACCATGCCACCACACATTCAAATATTACTCCTGAACCTGAGGAAGACAAAACTGCACAACATAATCAGATAAAAAGATATTATAGTGTTTATAAAACTATGCATGCAAATTATTAAAAGCTTAGCCTAATCATCAAGCTGCAATGCTCTAAATGAGTTTGAGATGGTTTAATTGTCGTACATAGCTACTTTTTTGGATGTGGAGTAGAAGATGATGAAGAAGATGAAATTTTGATAACCCGCTGCTGACATGGCATTACATTCTATGTAAAGATTTATTGTCCCTCTTCAGTAAAGATCATGCTGTCTTATTCTTCAGTTTTCACACACTTAACGCCATTATTAAAATTCAGGGTGACCCAGCACAAACATGTATACATTTTACTAAGCCCAGTGAGTAGTTTATATAGGCACTATAGAGTAAAAGTTTTTGAGGAAAAAAAATTATTGCAATTTATTTGATCAAAAATACAATAAAAATAGCAATATTGAAACAATATTTATATTTAAATGTATTCATCTGTTAAACACATACACACATAAAAAAGTTTCTTATGCTCATAAGGCTGCATTTATTTGATCAATATACAGAAAAACAGTAATATTGTGAAATATTATTGTGAAATAACGGTTTTATATTTTAATATGCTTTAAAATGTAATTTATTCCTGTGATTATTCCTGAAAAAAGTGTAGTTTTTAAAACCATAAAAATACTTGAATTGCTTGAAATAAAATAAACATTAAGTGACATAAAATAAAACAACTTTTTTTATTTCTACTGTAGTTGCCAAAGCATTTCTCATTTTTGTCTAGTTTAATTTAAAGTACTAAAATAACTTAAATTAAATTAAAGCTTAATTAAAAAATCTAGATATATTAAAAACAAAACAAAGTTACAAAAACTTTAAAATTAAAATAAAAACAAAAATAAAATCTAATTCAAAATATTAACAAAAACTATTAAAAGTATATCAATAAGATCACACAGCGTATAATATACTTCCATAGAGAATATTCAGAGTGACTGGCACACTGGGTGTGATATGCATGCTCTTAGAAAAAAGCACCAAATTGTCCTCTATTTCTCCCTAAAGGGATCTGAATTCTGAACCCAGGTGTTCTGCAGTCTCAGGGTGCGATGAGTGTGGACACCTGTCTGTGTGATGCACCTGTAAGGAATATTGTTAGTCCTACTTCAGTATCACCAAAACGTATGCATGCAAACAACATTACCCCAGTTCTGTGCCATTTCACATTTGCTGATCTCAAGAGTCCTTCGTTTGCACTGGAAAAGGCGAGGGCAGCAGCTGAGATGGCATCAGGTGTGTGCATGTTTGGGCTCTTTCTCATAATAACTGAAAGAACAGTCATCGGGCTAGAATCGACCTTGGAATGGCTGGCAAATGCAGATCTAAATGCAAGTACACACTAATACACAGTGAACTTTAAATGAACAGTGTCTAATAAAAAATCTCTTTGGGGCTCTTGTCCCTGTAGGCTTCATTCTGACACTTACACTTCCTGAAGTCTTTTTTCCTCATTCTCAGTGACTGCTTGAGTCCCTTTAAGCAGTATATGATCTAAGTGAAATTAGGTGTGGGTGGGTGAGAGAGAGAGAGAGTGAATGAGTGTTTCAAGCAAGATTTAAAAGACTATGCCATTGGTGACTTGATTCCAGCTGTCTGACTTCGTATACTGTATACATGCCATGGTGACAAATATAGGCTAATATTATTATATGTGACACATTTAGTTCACTGTGCTTTTTTACAAGTGTTGAGCTTTTCTTTCTACCAATATTAAGCATAATTTTCCCAAATTAGGCCTTTCACTGAATGGTTGTGTAAACACAAGCAAACCAAATATATGCATATGCTATGCATAACATCTTCATGCATATTTTCATGTTATTATCTTGATTCTTTGCCCACCTTCTTGGTCAAATTAAAAGGAGATCATGATTATATAATATAGCTGAGTTGGAATCTGTACTGTTTCCACACACTTGAGTGAGCTTTAAGCAAATGTCACTGGACATAGAACTACCCCTACAAAATACTGAATGTGAATGGTAAACTGCAAAAAACACAATGTTGCCTAATAAGTAAGTAATAACTACATCGTCCAATAGAGAAAAACATTATGGCCACGGTTCATTTTATCAAACCCAATCCCTGTCTGTCTCCATGGAGCTCCAGAGCGTCTTTAAAGCCGAACACACTCGGCTTTTTCCGTACAGAGAAACCGTTTTTGTCGAAGACACTCGGCTCTTTCCCTGGGTACTCGGCTTTTCCGAAGTAGAGGATTGAATATTGCCGAAGTCTCTCGGCTATCTTCGTATCGAGAAACGATTAATGCCGAAGTTACTCGGCTCTTTCCGTACGGAGTCGCGATTACAGCCGATTCCCCTCTGCGCTCGCGACTCTGGCACATCACTCATTTAGCGTTGTTTTGGTCTTGACCTATCCTACTTACAAGCTCAAACAAGAAAATGGAAACCGCTAATCAGGTAGAAAATAGCGTTTGTGCATTTGACAATATCTTATGAAAATGACGAGACATGTTTAAAATGTACTGAACTGTGCCTAATCAAACAACATCAAATGACGCTATTGATCATGTTCATTTGTTATTATACAGATTGTGTCACTTGGGACATTCCAAGTGCTTAAATTACCTTTGGGATTTATCCGCGTTCTGGAATGGGTAAGTGTGCGTAAAACACGCGTTTTTTCTCTCACCCTTTTCTAACTCTCTTCCCTTTACTTTTCTCAATTGGCTCAATAAACTTGGTCCAAGCCTGTGTGAGGAAGTGAGTGATTTTTTACTATATTTTATTATTTCAATCATGTGCCGCAGTCAGTATTGAATAAGTAGCCTTTATGTGGCACAGCCATATTTATAATAGGAGTCTTAATCCATTTGCGCGTTATTGTTATAAGCAGAATCTGAATTGATCGTGCTGAACGAATATCTTGCATATCTAAGTTTTCATAACCGTGTCATTTATTTCAAACATGTAAATTACTCCTCATAAGTGTAAGTGACATTCCATTGATGTCATGATCAATCCTATATACATGAACCGAGGTGCTCGGGTTTATATAATGCGCCAGCAGTCAATTCATTTCATGGGTTTTGCTGTTATTCACATTCTACTGCTATAAAGAAGCAACTGGTAAAGGTAAATGGAGTTTAATGTATTTATTATTATTATTATTATTTATTTAAAAACAAAAATAATCAGATGTGTTAATACATCTGCTTTGATATTTATTCCTTATGGTTAGTCCGATATTGGTGCAATATGAATGAAGTGTACAGGGGTGTTAGTTAATACAACATGTATATAGTTTTATACTTTAGGTAGCCAATAAACATGAGTTCAATAATTTTGAACGTGATGTTTTTAGGATAATTTAATCCTGTTCAGTTTAAAAGAAATCTTCACTGGTGACTAAATGTCAGTATAGGATGTTTGAAGTTTTTATTTTTAAATGTAACCCCATAACCGTGTTAACCAAAAATTAGTGTCCTGCCACTAATTATAGCCTCTAGTAAAAACAGCTCAAATGTGTTTTCCCACGGTCATCTAATGAGTGTGGGTCAGGGAAGTGTGCGTTCGACTTGCCATGGTGTCACACTCTGGTGCTCTGACATAATCTGCTTGATTAGACTCAGAAAGTGTCTGATCTCTGAGGACATGTCCAGCTTCTGTGTATGTGTGTCCATCTGTAAAGCTTTCTGCACTGTTAGTACTGCTATGTGGGTTTAGTACGCTATTATCAGACACAGCAGGATTCTCAAAAACCAAAACTTCCAGGAAATAGTCTTTTCAAATGGGATGTTATCATTAGCACTTTGCAAGACATGCTGAGTGCTTGTAGCTATTAAAGTTAATTTACTGTGCTAAGAAAAAAAAGTCTCAGCTGGACTTTAAAACCTTTTGAAATGGCAAATTTATTGTGTTCCCACTTTGTACAGCCAGGCTCACTGATAAAATTGCTATCTGTTTCCCAGATGTAATAGAATAGAATAGAATAGAATAGAATTTTGGTCAAATGAGTAATATAATTTTATAGTTTCTTTTAATTTATTAAATCAAAAACAGTATCTTTAAGCCTCTCCAGTGCTGTCCCCAGTGTTCTCAGCAAAGAAACTGAGAACAAAGTCAAAAGGTCAGTTGCTCTCCTAGACGCCTTTTTCGTCATCAAATGTAAGGAGAGGTGAAAATTAAAACATTTACAAAGCCAACCATAAATGGCTCTGAGCTATGCAAATGTGAGGCGGGCATGAGTGGCAACGCCATTTTGGATAATTATTGCAACTGAATGCTGGGGGATTGAAGGATGCAATGCATCTTCTCCTGAGGAAATTAATCTCCCTGCTCTCCATTTGAAGTGTCCTCTGGAAAAAAAGAGAAGCTTATCACCGGGGAAACATGCAGTCTTAATCACTTTTGGTCACACAGTGGCTTTTCTCTCTGTCTTTCTGTCTGTGTATCTCTCTCTCTCTCCCTCTCTCCAGGTCTTTGGTTTTGTCTCTGCCTCTGTAATTTCCTCTCTGCCAGCTTTTTTTTTTTCAACACAGTGATTCCTGCACAGTCGTCCTCTTGATATTTGCCCTCTCTCTCATTCCCTCAAAAGCCATTATTTGTTATAATTAGCCAATTATTGAGCTGTTGAAATGAGATGACTCAGTGAAACCAGTGACATATTAAAATATGCAAAATTATGTATTTTTGGATAATATAATATAATATAATATATCCCTTTTCCAAGAAAAATACAATACAAATACCCCAAATCTTCAATAATGCACATTATTGTTTGTTTACCTTAATATGAAACCTTGAGCAAAATACCTCAGTGAGCTAATGAAGACAATTTATTTGAAAAGTGCTTTGACCGGAATTTCACCAGGCCAGTATGATTCACTGAAGTAAAGTTGGTTGACAGGAGGTAGGGTGTTTTACACATTCACAGAAGACAGGTTGGTTGACTACATGGAGATGTTTGTCAGTTCACTAGAAAGGTTGACTGACTGTGGGCAGATGTGCTTTGGCTGCCTGTGCGCAGATGTGCAGAAATTCATCTGTGAAAGGTTGGCTGTCTCTCCATTTTTCGATCTCGAGTCTGCAGTCGCATGAGGCGGCTGTTTCATGACCCACCTTTTTATCTCATGGATAAGACACAACAGAAACTGAAGAGCTAAACCGAGTCTTGTGACTTAAAGTCCAGTAAAATACAACAAATAGTAGAATTACAACTGTAAAACTATCAAATCTTCTGGTAAAATCTTTGAATAACCCAATGATTTGTGATTCGATTATGACAAAGGCCAGAGCTTCTAGCATCAACACGTAAGCCCCAACCTACATGCATATAAACATACTCAAAACACACACGCTCAAATATACAGTTGAATTGCATCCTGGTCGGGTGGCCGAGTCTGACTAACCGTTGTGACAGTCACCTCAGGGCAGGGGGAGGGGCTTGGTGATATCACGTGACCAAGTAGCCATGGAAACTCCATAGGGAGACAGCAACTGAGGAAAAAGAAGGGGGACAGTGTTTTAAAAATAAAATGAGATTTTATGCCTACTTATGATCAGTGAAGCATACAAAGAGTGCCCAGATACACACTGGCTGTTATAGGCCTGTGTGCATTGTACAGACGGGTAATGAGCTCTGGGAACATCCAATGAGTGTTCGTCTAAAACAACTGGGAGCTGGAAATTTTCTTCCAGTGAATATACACACTTTTCATAGTGAACCCATTTTGGGTTCCTCAAAGAACCTTTCAGTAAAAGAATGTTTTTTCTTAGATTGAAGAGTATTTTGATAATCTGAAGACCCTTTTCCCACTATAAAGAATGGAAATGATCCATGAATGTTAAAGGCTCTTCATGAAGCCATCAATGCCAATAAGGAACCTTTATTTTTAAGCGTGTATGGATCGGAAAATTGTCGGAAAGACACTCATTTTCCTCTGTAGGACTTATTTAGATCTCTTAAATATAGTATGCGTTCATCAGGTTATCTGGTTAGTGCTAAATCACTGTTGTTAGTCAGTCTGACATCTTGCAAGAAGTGACTGATTCTTCCGCAAGAGAACATGGGATATTTTTACTCCTGCCACATACTGGGAATCATTGGAATGAAGCGTGGCATGAGTGCAGTGGTGGGGTGATGGAAAGGTTGGCGTTTATATAAAGGTTTATATATATATATATATATATATATATACATATATATATATATACAGTGGGTACGGAAAGTATTCAGACCCCCTATTTTTTTCTCAATTTTATGTTATGTCTCTATTACAATTGTCTTAAATTAATTTTTTCATTAGAGCATTGTAGAGATGAAAGTGAAAACAGAATTTTAACAATGTCTGGTAAATTTATTAAAAGAAAAAACTGAAATATCACATTGATGTATATTTCAGACCTTTATCTATTATTGAAGAAGCACCTTAGCATTAATTAGTCAAGTCTTTGGGTATGATGCAACAAGCTTTGCACACCTGGATTGAGGAGTTTCTGCCATTCTTCAAAATCCTCTCAAGCCTGTCAGCTGATAGACCTGCTGTGGACAGCCATTTTCAGGTCTTCCATAGATGTTCTAGGGTTCAAGTCAGGGTTCTTGTTGGCCACTCTAGGACATTCATACAGAGTTCTGTCCCCAAGCCACTGCTGCTGTGCCCAGGCTGTGTGTGTGTTTAGTCTTATTGTCCTGTTTGGCAGAACCTTCTGCCCAGTCTGAGGTTCTGAATGCTCTGGACTGGGTTTTCATTAAGGCTATCTCAATATTTTGGTGCACTGAGCTTTTCTTCTACTCTGACGAGTTTCTCAGTCCCTGCTGCTGAAAAACAGCCCCACAGCATGAGGCTGCTACCACCACACTTTACTTTTGGGATGGTACTCTGCAGGTGATTAGCAGAGCTGGTTTCCTTCAAACATTATGCTTGGAATTGAGGTTCATCAAACCAGAGAATCTTGTTTCTCAGACTCTGAGGGTCCTTTAGATGCTTTTTTGCAAATTCCAGGTGGGTTTTCATGTCTTCACTGAGAGAGGGATTGATGACACACCGCCATAAAGCCCAGATCGGTGGAGTGTTGCAGTGATGTTTGTCCTTCTGTAGGTTTCTCACATCTGCATATATGATCATGGAGCTCAACTAGAGTGACCTTCAGGTTCTTGGTCACCAGTCTAGACAAGGTCCTTCTCCATCAATTGCTCAGTTTGGCTGGGCGACCAGCTTTTGGAAGAGTCCTGGTTGTGCCAAACTTCTTCCATTTGAGAATTATGGAAGCCACTTTGCTCTTGGGAACATTCAGTGAAGCAGAAATTTTTTGTAGCCTCCCCCAGATCTGTGCCTCGATACAATCCTGTCTCTGAGCTCTGCAGGCAGTTCCTTTGACCTAATGGCTTGGTTTTCACTCTAATATGCATTGACAGCTGTGAGGCCTTTTATAAAGAGGTGTGTGCCTTTCCAAATCATGTCAAATGAATTTATTTTACCACAGATGGACTCCAAACAAGGTATAGAAACATCTCAGCAGTGATCAAGAGAAATGGGAGGCACCTGAGCTAAATTTCAAGTGTTGTTGCAAAAGGTCTGAATACTTAGGTAAATTTGAAATGTCAGTTTTTTTCTTTTTGATAAATTTACAGACATTTCTAACATTCTGTTTTCACTTTGTCCTTATGAGGTACAGAGTATAGATTAATGAGAAAAAAAATTAATTTAAACAATTGCAGTATCAGGCTGCAACATAAAAAATTGAAAAAATTTAAGGGGGTCTGAATACTTTCCGTACCCACTGTATATATATATATATATATATATATATATATATATATATATTAGTGCTGTCAAATCGCGATTAATCGCATCCAAAATAAAAGTTTTTGTTTACATAATATATGTGTGTGTACTGTGTATATTTTTATGTCTATATAAATACACACATGCATGTATATATTTAAGAAAAATATGTTTATTTATTACACGGCTCTCTGGAATGCTTGATTCTGATTGGTCAGTTGAGACATTTCTGCAGTGTCTGCTCTTTTCAACAATAACTGCCCAAAGTAATAACGCATAGCCGTACTACTTGTATGTTTAAATCCCTCCGCGCCAACAAAAGATTACCGTTTGGCGCCATCTTGTGACAAACACTGGACAATATATATATATACATATATATATTCATATGTAGATGTTATAAATTGTCTTACTAACGTATCTGCTTGAATGTTAGGTCACGTGGTACTATATCAAGCTTCATGACATGATAAAATGTTAATTTAAAACAAATATGCCAATAAAATGTTTCAAGCAAATTCATATTCATGTCCAGTTTTTTTCCTTATGGGCAAGTAGTCATAGACAGCGGGATAATGTGGTTAGGTAGCCTGCTTATCGCGAAATAAGCCCCTTCAGTGTGATACAAGACCCTCCGCTTCGCGTCGGGTCCTGATCACACTGTCGGGGCTTATTTCTGCGATAACTACCGGCTGCCTGTACATTATCCCTTACATATTAAATATATAATCTGTAACATAAATAATATAAATACAATTATATACATGTATAAATGTAAATATTTTCAAAATATATACTGTATGTGTTTGTATTTATGTATACATAATAAATATACACAGTACACACTCAAACAAAAAGTTTTATTTTGGATGCGATTAATCGCGATTAACCGTTTGACAGCACTAATATATATATATATATATATATATATATATATATATATATATATGCTTGTGTGTGTGAGTATGTGCATTTAGTCACTTAGCCACCTACCAGAAACATTCAGGAAGTGTTATGCTGTCTGAGAGAGAGATGCTGAAGTGTTCAATACAGGCTGAAAGCAGAGTAGTACACCCGTCGCTCTTGAGTGTCTGTTGTGTGTGTTCACCCATGGATAAGTGATGAGTGGATATGCTTTAATGTGACACAGGTGCATTCTGATCTATATCCACTGACAAAACCAACAAAATCATTTTTAAAAAGCAGCGTTAAATAGGAAGACGTTGCTCTTTAGAGTTCACATCTGTTCTGCAGTTCTCGATCAGTTGCTATGCTAACTTTTCCAGTTCGTCCTTTCTCCTTTCCTATAAGTTCAGATGGTGTCAGATGGTAAAGTTATGGTAATAGTATGGAATATTGTTAGGTGGTTGTCTAAACAACGACACTGTAAAAAATCAAAAGCTGAGAAAACTTCAAAGTTTAAGAAAACCATTTTTGAGTTTTCTCAACTTGTTGTTTTCAGTTTATACATTTGAGAAAACTCAACAATCTCCTGAAGCTGGTTGCCTTAAACTATCAAGTTTTCTCAAATTTTGATTTTTTACAGTGTAGTCAACTAATCAAACCCTATATAACTACATTGGATTAGGGTCCATGCACTAGATACCAATGAGTATTTTTTAAGTATTGACATCTTCACCTTTGAACAACTTTTTGTACGTTTTTTGCATAAAATGCAGCTCGTAGGCCAGAATAAAAATATAATATTATTAAAATATATTAAAATATAAACAAATATATATATATATATATACACTTTTTCTAAAACTAAATTACTAAACCTAAAACTGGACTAAAAATAAATTAATGCTAAATAGGATTATTAAAAAAGAAAAAAGCACATAAAATTACTAAAACGTAAACTAATTAATATATTTAATATGTACACACACATACATAGATATAGATACGTAATACGTATATACTTATATAGATATATATTTAAACTAAAATTAAAAATATAATATAAATAAAACTAATACAAAATAAAATAATACTGATATAATAAAAAATAAGAGTGAATAATAATAATAACAATAATAACAATTATTATTATTATTATTATTATTATTATATTTCTGTAAAATGACTGAGATATTTATATATTCTGACTTGTTCAGTGCTTTAAACATCAGTAGTACCATGTAAAGTAAAATATCTCATGCCCTCCATTTTTTCTATTCCTTCCATCACTTCCCTCCCCTCTCTCGTGCTTTCTCTCTCTCATTCAGAATAGCTGTGTGTCTATGAAGGCAGTGGGTCTGTGTTGGTGTAATCTTCTCCCCCCTCTCTGCGCTCTTCATCCTTGCCCTGCAGAACACAGCTGGGAAAGCTTGATAAACAAGCCACGGCATCGTAACACTCACCCGCTCGTACTCACACCAGTGTGTGTGTGTGAGAAAGAGCGAGACAGAGAGAAACTGAGAGCAGAGGGATGGAGAGGAGAGCACAGCTGTAATGGATGAGAGGAGAGGGGGTGGGTCTCCAGAGTTTGAAGCGAGAGTGTTCGGGGTATGTGGGCATGTATGCTTGTTTGTTTGGGCAAGCATGTGCTCATTCATGTGAGAGTGTGCATCTAGTGCAGTGGTGTGAGCTCCACTGACTCAAACTATTATGCCACATTGTTCACACACATGCTGAAGACTTTGACTTCTATTGTTTTAAACTGACACTTGTGGCATAATGTGGCATTATATAAAAAAATCTGGGTTACAGTGAGGCACTTACATTGGAAATGAATGGGGTCAATCTGTAAACCAGTGTTATTTTAGTATTAATACTATGATATAATGGTAAAATACAATGAAGATAGTTTAATAGAACATTTTGAATTAGCTTTTATTTTTATATTTTTAGTTTTCATGATTTACTCAGTGTAGTTTCTAACCTGTATGGCTTTCTATCTTCTGAATATGATGCACTGAGAAGAGATCCAGGCAGACGAAGTCTTTCTGTAAAAGTGTAGTTTATTAAAAATCAATTATCATAAGTATAAATGATACTGATTACAGATGATTAAGTGTTAAAATATGAAAATTAAAGAAAAAGATTAAAATGGATACAATATCCAAGCTGAACATATTCTGCTAAAAGCTAAAAGTCTAACGATCTGAGTAATCTGATCTGAGTATAGTAATATTCAAGAGCCGAGAGATGAAGATCTTCAGAGCATGCAAAGAGAAAGATTTAAGATGCCAATTTGAAGGAGTATTATATAGGCTTAGATACCTACGTCTTCATGGAATATTCTTGTCTGATCAGCAAAATGTCAAAATTATTTACCTACTATTTTCCTTTCCCTCCCCCTTACTTAGATAATGTCAGAGCAAGGTCAACTTGACTTGTCGTCGGAGGTTGTTGTGGTTTTTACACCCTTTGAACAGGAATATCAAGCTCTGCAAATCTTCAAATATTGCTAGGCCCAGAATATTCATATGCTCTATGAAGAGATGGATACAAATCGAACACTTCTGTGCATATAAAAACATTATGCATAAAGAATGAGTTTCCAACATCCTGTCCAACATAAATGGAACATAACAAGGTGTACCTTTATATGCCAGATTAAGGAAAAAGACATAAATGCAATACGTCATTGGAATATGAGCATATCTAAAATTAGGCATTTAAAACACAGACGGATATGAAAAATGAAATTATAATTATCTGTATTTTAGACACACCAGAATAACACAAAAGAGCATATTTTGTGGTTTTTTTGTCCAATCTTTGTTCACATCAATGGTCACCAATACTGTTTGGTTACCAACTTTCTTAAAAAGATCTTATTTTGTGGTCCACAGAGGTAAAATGACATAAGTGCGAGAATTTTTTTTTCTTTTTTTTCTCCAAATATTGTTTTAGTAATTTTATCAATTCAACTTCAACATTTCTCATTTTCATTTATAAAATACTTAGTTCCAGTCAGGGGCGCCGTAAATGGGGAGGAGGGGGACCCCCCCCCGGAACGCGATCTGTACGGTGGGGGAACGCGGGGGCCCGAATGGATATGCTGTCCAGGGGGCCCAGATATGCTGTAGCGGCGCCCCTGCTTCCAGTCCTTGATGACAGTTCTAAACAATTTTACAACTTCATTGCCATGACAACATAATGTCTAAAAACCTAAAGGGACCATTTACAGCTTAAATAATTCACAAGTTTTAACAGAAAAAAATAATGTAAGTGCTTTAATAAAATTATAAGCTTCTCATTTCTCATTTTAAATCCTCTAAAATTGGTCTCGTTTAGTTTAATTGTAAGCTCCTCACTGTAACCTCCTTTTTATTTTGAGGGGCATTATTTCTTGTGTTAATCAAAATCACAAATGCTGTTGATTAAGCTTAACCCTTATTAAGACCCTTATTAACCCCCCCCCCCGAAACACACACACCAGAAGTGAGCCACATTAGGACGAGTTCCTCTGCTTTAATTACTGCAGATAAGATAAGAGAGAAAGTGGCAGTAGCTTAAGCAGGAACAGATTAGAATATCATCATTATGACTCACCTGCTCCTTCTGGGTCTTGACTGGGTCCCAGAAGTCCACTGCAATCGTTATAGTACAGTTCTGCGATCAGTCCAGGCCTATTGACTTTTTTGTTTTGTGTCTAAATGATTTGGTAAGTTATTTTCAAGTTATGAATTAACTGTAGTGAAAGCAGTCCCCTACAATTTTGTCACTGTCTGTGACTCTGTAACAGCTCATTCATAGCTGCCCCCAGATGGCGCTAATTGCTTCATTTTCATTGTGAAATATCACATCCACTATTGCATAATCATTAATATACAATCCAGTCTAAATGGCAAAAAGACCAAAAGGGTGAATATTGGTTACGAAATAGATTGTTTTCCTAGCAATGTTAATGTTAATTATTACAAGGCTTGAGTTCATGTCTTCTTTAATTCTTTTTACCTGTACATACATAATTGTCTATATTATAAATAGATTGTGTTTTTGCTTTTTTTGTACATTGCCTATTTTGTATATTTGTATATTATTCTCTTTATTATCTGTGTCCTGTCCTGTTGCGGTCTTTCTGTTGCACTGTGGAGCTTCAAATTCCTCGTATGTGTAAACATACCTGGCAATAAAGCTTATTCTCATTCTCATTCTCATTCATTCTCATTATGCTAATTCTTTTACCCATTTAGAAAATATTACTTTGTTGCTTAGAATGGAAATTGTTTAAATCTTGCAATCTTTTAAAATGTTACAGCTCAGAGGCACCTAAATGTGTTTATACTATTTTGAATTCTTTTTATAAGAATAAAATATTTTCTAAATCTTTTTTTTTTTTTTTGTACTTTGTATATGTTTTCATCTCAGTGCATGTTTATGATGGAAGTTCCATTATAGTATTTCCTAAATAAAACAGATGAGGGCAGCAGAGGGGTTAATTTGAAGTTACAGCCACTTGGTTTGAAAATCATGACAATGTCAGAAACAAACAAACAAACAAACAAACAAAAAACATTGCTTAAAGTAAATGTGTGTAGTAAATGTGTCCAGTATGTGAAGTCAGTGTATTTCAGTTTATTTTAAAAGTAAACAAAATGAGAAATGCCTCAGTAACTGGCTGAAATAAAATACTTTTATTAGATTTAATTTTATTTAAGTTAACAAGCATTAATATTTATATAGCCTATATATGAAGAGTTTATTTTCAAAAACAGATAACACATGTAATACACAGAGTTCCTTTCTAGACCTCCACTACAGTGAGCTCAGTGTTGAAGCCACATTTAAAACAAATTAGCAGTTATCTGATGACCATTAGTATGCTGTCGATACAGAGCCACTTTTTCTGCCGTGCTCTGCCGATTCACATAAATGAGAAATTGGATTCCTTGAGTCTCTCAGGATAAGACCACTGGGTTTAAATAAATACTTCCCTCTGTAACTCAATACTAACCACAGGAGAAATTAATTTCAAGCACGGTTTTAAAGGGCTTGTCCTCTATCTGATACACTCAGCTGTGAAATATGAAAGCGTTATGATCCAAAGCTCCAAAAATAAAGTACCAGCCAAGCACTACTGTGATTTCAGGCAACTAAAATGTATTCATCTTTAAAGATTTTCTTCAGTTAGAGGCACTTGAAATTATGAAAAATTATACTTCTTCAAATTATTTTCTAAATACACTAAATAACAGCAGTTTTATATCCATTCCAGCATAGCATATCTCACACTAAGAGGATTTTCTGTATCCCTGCAATACATTTCAATGACATGGATCATTGTCAAAGCACAATGCAGTTAGTGCAGCATTCAGTCTGTCCTGTTGCTTTTTGGGAATATGTGTGAGAGTGGATATCTGTGCCTGTCTGTCTCTGTGTGTGTGTGTGTGTGTGTGTGTGTGTGTGTGTGTGTGTGTGTGTGTGTCAAGGAAGTATCTGAAGTTGTTTAGCAGCCCTGGTTCTGGTGTAGCTCAGGTTTCAGTGAGGCTGAATGATTGGCACATCAATAAAGGATTGTAGGAGTTCTTCGCAGTGACATTGTGGTGTAGGTGGCTTTGAAGATGCACATACTGGGCATGAGTTCTTCATTGAAATGCATTTGTTGCCACTGATCTGAGATGGGTGATCGCGATACACTGTAAGGCACAATCAGTACAGAAAAATGCGGACACCCTAAATCTAATATCAGATTAGATAGAGGTAACTTTTTGTTCTGTGCGTTCTTTATATTTAAAGGTCATCCAAAATAATAATGAGGGTTTTAGGTTCACTTTCATAACGCATTGCTTTATAGAGAATGACTTGTAAAGATGCAACTTTTCTGTTTTAGTGTGCAAACTGTCAGCTAACACTCAAAGCAGTATACTATTAGCATGCTTGTTAACACACCATCACTAAAATAATCAAATCAAAAATAGAAAAAGCTGTAGGGAATAATCTAGATAAACTAGTCAACTTCTCTACTTGACTATGATCGTTGGACAACTATTTCTTTAGTCTCATAGTTTGTATTTATATTTTATTTTATTTTATTTTAAATCTTGAAAAATGTAATATTTCAACAATATTTTATAATGTGTAAAAGTAAAAAAAAAAGACCTGGAAATTTAATTTAATTTCATTTCATTTCATTTCATTTCATTTAATGTTATGTTACTAAACAATTACAGAAATTCCAGGACCACCAAAAAGTGTAGTATTTTATATAATAGAATAGAAATGACCTGGACAGAATGAAATAAAAAGTTAAAAAATTTTAATTCTCTAGTTGACTAGATGATTGTTGAACAACTATTTCTGTAACAGGGCTGGCGAGACGTGAGACGTGCGGATCCATATGCAAAGCTTTATTACAAAACATGGTCATATACAGGCAGGGTCGGTAGACAGCAAACAGGTATGGTAAGGGCAAGACACAGCAATCTGTGGAGCAAGCGAGGGTCGGCGATCGGCGAACAGTATCCAAAGGGGCAAGGCAGAGAGATAATCCAGTGACGAGAGCAATAATCCAAACGGGTGCGAACAGAGTCCAAACGGCAAGGCAAAGGGTAAATCCAGGAAACACGGGCAGGGTCAGACACGGCAAGATGACAAGGGTGGACTAAGACTGTGGCACAGGGCTCCGTGTGCAGCTATCTGGGAAGTGATAGCATGCAATACTGCGTGAACAGAAACACGGGATGGCACGGTAAGCAATATAGCTCAGGAGGTGCTAGCGCAGATCCTTCGGCCCTGATACTGAGAATGTCATGGTTAATGTGAATGAGAGTCAGCTGTGGGTGATCGCGCAATCAGCTGTGTCAGTGCAATGAGTTGAGTCAGTGCAGGCAAAAGGTTGTGAAACTACAGTCCAGTGTGCAATGTGGTGTAAGAGTCCGTGTGGTGAGTTGGGTGACATCTGGTGAATAAATGGAAGAGCAAGGCCAGGGTCCATGACATAGCGCCCCCCCAAGGAAGCGGCTTCCAGACGCTCCTAAAATCCGGAGGGCGGGTGGGTGGGCGGGCTGGGGGAGGAACCCGGAGGGCCAGGTGTCGGCAGAGGAAGTGGGGAAGACCGGGAACTGAGGCAGGGAAAAAGCCCAGAACACCCAGGCGGAACCGGAGACCAGGGCAGAGCAGTGACCCTCTGGGCGGAGCAGACGGACCAGGAGCCCACCAGAGGCCGGGAGCAAGAGGACCACCAGACCTAGAGCGGAAGACCACCCAGACCGGACCAAGAGGACCACCACGGCGCGGGCAGAAGGTCCACTCAGAGCAGGCGGAAGACCTACAGCGCAGGGACAGCAGACTGGGCAGGAAACCATGGCAGGAACTGGGACCTGGGAGAAGCAAGAGCCAGACTGTTTGCCGGAAGGGCAGAGACAGACAACACAGGCAGAACATTCATAGTCTCGAGGCACGGCTATAGCCATGACAGGACAGTGTTGACAGTTCCCAGGCCGGTCTCTTTAGCCGTGACAGGACAGGGCGAGAGCTCACAGACGGCCTCTTTAGCCGTGACAGGACAGGGCGAGAGCTCACAGACGGCCTCTTTAGCCGTGACAGGACAGGGCGAGAGCTCACAGACGGCCTCTTTAGCCGTGACAGGACAGGGCGAGAGCTCACAGACGGCCTCTTTAGCCGTGACAGGACAGACAGTGAGTTCAGGAACGGCCTCCGTGGCCGTGACAGGGCAGACAGTGAATTCAGGAACGGCCTCCGTGGCCGTGACAGGGCAGACAGTGAATTCAGGAACGGCCTCCGTGGCCGTGACAGGGCAGACAGTGAGTTCAGGAACGGCCTCCGTGGCCGTGACAGGGCAGACAGTGAGTTCAGGAACGGGCGCCACCACTTCGGGAGGTTCTGCAGCGGAAGCCGCCACCTCTGGTGGTTCTGTAGTGGGCGCCGCCTCCTCTGGAGGTTCTGCAGCGGAAGCCGCCACCTCTGGAGGCACTGGAGCAGACTCGTGGACAGGAGAGACCTCAGGAGTGCAGTGTACCGCCCATTTGTACACAATGGCGGCCGCCATGTGCAGGGAAGCACTGAGGTTGGGGGAACAGTCTCTTTAACTGCCAGTGCTGCGGCCCTGGGAATGCCAGCTGCTCGCACCGACATCAATGGTGGGTCCATTATACTGGCAACTAGACAGGGAACTCGAAGGACTGACCTTAAATCTCTGGTGAGAGACATGACGTGACAAGGCTCAGGCGTGGCGGCCATCTTGCGATGAGGCTCAGGCGTGGCGGCCATCTTGCGATGAGGCTCAGGCGTGGCGGCCATCTTGGCCGGGGACTCAGGCTTGGCGTGAGCGGACTCTGGCTTGGCAGGCGTGACGAGAGCGGACTCTGGCTTGACAGGCGACATTAGAACTACTGTGTCCATACCTGATAATTGTCCACGGTAAAAGCTGCTGGATCCTTGTGTGGCCGAGTATTCTGTTACGGGGCTGACGAGACGTGAGACGTGCGGATCCATATGCAAAGCTTTATTACAAAACATGGTCATATACAGGCAGGGTCGGTAGACAGCAAACAGGTATGGTAAGGGCAAGACACAGCAATCCGTGGAGCAAGCGAGGTCGGCGATGTCGTGAACAGTATCCAAAGAGACAGAGGCAGAGATAATCAGTAGACTGAGAGCAATAATCCCAAACGGGTGCGAACAGAGTCCAACGGCAAGGCCAAGGGTAAATCAGGAAACACGGGCAGGGTCAGACACGGCAAGATAAACTAGGCAAAGCAAGACTAAAGACTAAGACTATGGCTGGGGCTCAGTATGATATCAGCTATCTAGAGAGTGATAAACGCATGCAATACTCGGCGAACAGAAACGGGATGGCACGGTAAAGCAGCTAGCTCTTCAAAGATACTGCGCAGATCAATACACGGCCCTGATACTGAGAATGTCCATGGTTTAAATAGTGTGAGTGTGAATGAAGTCAACTGTGGGTGATCCGGCAATCAATGTGTCAGTGCAATGAGTTAGTCAGTGTGATGATTGTGGGAAATGCAGTCCAGTGTGCAATGTGGTGTAAGAGTCCGTGTGGTGAGTTGGTGACATCTGGTGGTGAATAAATGGAAGAGCAAGGCCAGGATTCGTGACAATTTCTTTAGTGTTTCTCATAGTTTTTTATTTTATTTTATTAAACAATTAAAGCAATTCCAAGGCTACTAAAAATTAAAGTATTTTACATGATTTCTGATTGCCACAGAAATATCTGGAAAGAAGGAAATTTGGTAACACTTTAGAATAGGGAACACATATTCACTATTAACTACGACTTTTCCCTCAATAAATTCCTAATTTGCTGCTTATTAATAGTTAGTAAGGTAGTTGTTAAGTTTAGGTATTGGGTAGGATTAGGGATGTAGAATAAGGTCATGTAGAACAAGGCATTAATATGTGCTTCAGTAGTACTAATAAATGACTAATATTCTAGTAATATGCATGCTAATAAGCAAGAGACCCTAAAATAAAGTGTTACCGGAAATTTTAATTTAATTTAATTTAATTTAATTTAATTTATGTTACTAAATAATTATAGAAATTCCAGGACCACCAAAAAGTAAAGTATTTTACATAATTATTGCCATATAAATGGCCTGGAAAGAATGAAATAAACAATTTAAAATTTTTAACTATTTCTTTTATTTCATTTATTTATTTTTTTGCCATAGAAATGAGCAGGAAAGAAGGGAATTTTATTTTATTATTTTACAACAATTCTAGGACTGCCAAATATGAAAGCATTTTACATGAAGAAATTACCTGAAGAGAATGAACTATGTTATAACTATGTTGTCATCGCTTTTTGGATAGACACAGAACTTATTATTGTTTTACCCACTACATACCTCTTAATTTTTTATGTAGTAGAGAATCCGAGTTTCTCTAGGGATTTGAAGAGCTATATAGTAAGCCACATGCACATACTATTTGGTACCTTACAATTAACTTTTACCTTACAAGAAGGTCTTCTATTTCTGTGGAAGCTCTTCATCTTAAAATTGAAGCAAGGCATTCCCCAAACCCCAGGTCACTCACAGCCTCCACTGAAGATAGAAGCATGACACAGTTTCTGTTTGACACAGTTTGAAGTCATCTCATTACTCTGAAACTGTGAAGACTGAAAATATTCTGGTGGGGAAAGACAAAGAGGGGACACCTCTCCTCATTACCAGCTCAACAGGTGCTACGCACATACGGGTCGCTGAGAGAGAAGCGTTCTTTTCTACTGGCTGTCGAGCTCCCACACACTGCTCACCTGTTTCACACGAGTTTCTCACACCTGTCCATTAGATTCAGCTAAAGTCGAGTGTGATTCTGTCGCTGTCAGACACACTTTCATTTGATTGCATCAGCACAGGTTTGGTCTCCTTGTGGTGAGTGGATAAATCCATCACAATAGGATCTCAGCTTTTCAGATCTCAGAGTCTGAAGGCCACACTGGGGAATCCTTAGGCCGGGCATACTCTGTGAGATTTTCATCTGATTTTGAGTCGATTTCTCTTTTTTGATTCAGGAAGAATTTCAGCTTTGCCATTAGCCTCTCCCGACCGGCAACTGGATGGTTGGAGGATTTTCTGGCATGCCAGAAATTTTAGTCGCCCCTCATAAGGGTATTGCATAGGTGAAGCGGGGCTATGAAACGACTGCCCTAAATTCAGTGTTTGTTTGTTTTTTTCTCACAGCTTGTAGACGTTAATAAAACACAACCTAATGAATAACATTTCAAAACGCCTCATCTTATGGAAAGTTTTTGCTGGGATGAAACATCTCAAATGTGTGAAATTCAGCACCAGTTCTGGTATGCTGAGGTGTTCTAATACACATCATGGGACTCTAATTCTAATTTCCATTACTTAGACATAAGCTTCATTGTTAAGGGTTGTAACTTTTCCAAGTGACTTTGGCATGATATATGAGCAGGCATTTTGTGGTTAGCCTTGAGAAGGCATCATTGTTTTTGCCTTAATGACAGGCCAGTGCTGTCTTATATTAAAGAGCTGTTGCCTGTGGTAATTAATCATGTTGTTTATTAGCAGGGCCGGCATTTTCCATACATCTGAAATAGGCATCTACATGACATTGACAATAAACTCTAAAACTGTTATCTTCATGTCATCTAACAGTTTCATAGCATACATTTCAACAACATTTACATTTAGTCATTTAGCAGATGCTTTTATCCGCTAGAGTTAGAGGGTCAAACAGAGATGTGTTTTTAGACGTTTCTTGAAGATGGCTAAGGACTCAGCTGCTCGGATCGAGTTGGGCAGGTCATTCCACCAGGAGGGAACAGTTAATGAAAAAGTCTGTGAAAGTGATTTTGTGCCTCTTTGGGACACATTGCAGTGTTGCACACAGTGTCCTGCAGACGTCATTTCCAACCCTAATTAAAAACACCTGTCTGTAATTCAGTAATTGTGAACACTGTGATAAGCTTGTTCTGTTTGGTAAGGGTTGGAACTAAAGTCTGCAGGACACTGGCCAACTGAAGAGTCCTGCTTAAAACCTCAATCCTGGAAGGATGAAACAGAACATTATTTATTTATTCATTTAATACTTTTGGTAACACTATACACTAGGGTCTCTTAGTTGCTTATTAGCATGCATATTACTAGAATATTAGCCATTTATTAGTAGTAATTAAGCACATATTAATGCCTTATTCTACATGACCTTATTCTACAACCCTAATCCTACCCAACTTAACAACTACCTTACTAACTATTAATAAGCGGCAAATTAGGAATTTATTGAGGGAAAAGTCGTAGTTAATAATGAATAAGTGTTCCCTATTCTAAAGTATTACCATATTTTTTTGGTCAAAAAACTTCTAAAAACTTCTAATTTGCTGCTTATTAATAGTTAGTAAGGTAGTTGTTAAGTTTAGGTATTGGGTAGGTATAGAGATGAACATGGTCATGTAGAATAAATGCTTTATAAGCATTAATACACAGCCAATATGTTAATAATGTAATTAATACTGAGATTGGTCCCTATACTAAAGTCCCTATACTTTACCATTTTTTTTTTTTACTTTGGGGCTTTGAAACTTTAGAAAAATGAAAGATATTTTGGTTGCACTTTATTTTACAGTACGTGTACTTCCCTGGTACATACATGGTAAATATCTTGTACCTACAGGCAAATGAGTGGTAACAAGGTACTTACCTGAAGTGTATGTACATGGTAACAAATAAGAAACACGGCTGTACTTAACAGTCGTACATGCATGGTAATTAGTTTGTACATACAGACAAGTGTGGGTAAGAACGGTCACTTACAGGTAGTGCCCGTACATGGTAAACTAATTAGATACTTTTACTGTTACTTGCCAATGTATACATTGGTAAATATGTAGTACTTACGGACAAATTAGATTACATAGTCATGTCCTTACAGTATCGTGATAATGACAACTAATAAGATACGTTACTGTACATACTAATGATATGTACTTGGTAAATATGTAGCACCTAATAAGTGAATATTATTATTGTTGGTAACAAGACAGTTATGCTGTTCTTGTTCTTGACCATGCAATGGTAAATATGTAGTACTTACAAACAAGTGTGTGTTAATGTTAAATTGCTCTCCACAACAGTGCTTACAAAGTTTGAAGAATTGGTAATTCCTGTACCCCTTCATTTTTTTCACGTTTTGTTATGTTGCTGCCTTATGCCTAAACTGCTTTAAATAACTTTTTTTCCACATCAATCTATACTCCATACACCATAATGGTAAAGCAAAAAACAGTTTTTTAACATCTTCACAAATTTATTAAAACTAAAAAACTTATATGATTCCATTGCGTAAGTATTCATACTCTTATCTGGGACAGTTGAAATTTAGCTCAGGAGAATTCATATTGCTTGTAGATGTTACTACACTTCGAGTGAAGTTAACCTGTGGCAAATTCAATTGAATGGGTATGATTTGGAAAGGCACACCATTTTAATAAAAGGTCTAACAGCTGATAATGCATATCAGACCAAAAACCAAGCCCTGGGGTCAAAAGAACTGCCTGTAGAGCTCAGAAACAGGTTTGCATCAAGCCACACATCTGGGAAAGAGTTCATAAAAAAATATGCTTCACTGAAGGGTCACAGAAGCATGTAGTCTCTGTTTCCCTTAATGGAAGACGTTTGAAACAACCAGGGCTCTTCCTAGAGCTGGCCTCCTGGTCAAACTGAGCAATTGATGGAGAAGGGCTTTGGTTGATGTGGTGACCAAGGTGCTGATGGTCACTCTAGTTGAGCTCCATGATCGTATATGCAGATAGGAGAAATCTACAGAAGGACAAACACCACTGCAACACTCCATCGATCTGGGCTTTATGGCGGTGTGGCCAAACTCAATCCTCTCCTCAGTGAAGACACATGAAAACACACTTGGAATTTGCAAAAAAGCACCTAAAGGACCCTCAGACTGTGAGAAATAATATTCTCTGATCTGATGAACCTCAATTCCATGCATCGTGTTTGAAGGAAACCAGACACTGCTCATCACCTGCAGAGTACCATCCCAAAAGTAAAGTGTGCTGGTAGCAGCCTCATGCTGTGGAGCTGTTTTTCAGTGGCAGGGACTGAGGGACTCATCAGAGTAGAAGAAAAGCTCAATGCACCAAAATATAGAGTCCAAATGTGCACAAGTTTTTGAGGGACACACACTTAAACCTCCCTCACAAAATAATTTAAAACAAAATATTCTTGATTTTATCAAACTGTGGTTGAAAAACTGCATAACAGGGTGGACAACAGATTAACCGAAAAACTGAAAGTGCAATAATAGCTAATAACATTTTAACAATTAAATAACTTTCACAATATTAACATTATTTAAGACATTTCTTGGAAGTAAACCTAAATCAAGTCTAGCTGAGACTGTGTTGCCGATTATTATTGGTGATTCACTCAGATCACTGTGCCACAAAATCTCTCTGGACTATCTCGTTCGTTTCAATGCATTCAGTGTCCAGTATGACAAGTGACTTCATTGTGAAGTGATTTGGGGAGACCCTCTGCGTGTTTGTGACTGTAGAGCAGCCCCCCGTCCTCAGAGCAAAAGAGGGAGTGCAGGGTTATACTTAGAGAGCCAAGCACCATCCCTCTCCTGAGCTCACACTCCCCCTTCACCATCCACACTACAAGACGAGCAGAGAGAGACGAGGAGAAGATACATCTAATATGTTCTGAAGCTGGATATCTCTTTTGCTTTTAAATGTGTATGGTCATATTTGCTCCGGTAAGTCCTGACTTCACAATCTCTGTATGTCTCATAGCAGCCATCAGGTGTTACACAGTTATTTATTCATAGAGTTCTATGGTAGTTTTTCTTGTAAGATGTGGGATTTTTGTTAGTTTTGTGTTGCAGTTTCTTCAAAAGCAACAGTAAGACTGCAGATCTCCCAACATCCCATTCACTGGAGACCTTTTAGGTGCTAACATTTGCTCTCATCAATTGACTGAATCATTCGTAATTCAGAATGAGTGAAATGTCTATTTGTGTTAGCTTATGAATGAGTCATTATTCACGATCAATGAAATGCGGTGCAAAAAAAGCGATTTGGTTTCTAGTGTTCCTCACATATTAGATGTTTAGAGGTCCTTGGATTCACACTGTATCTATGCCATTGTGAGCTTTTTTAGGTTTGCTAGAAACTAAAAAAGCAAGAATTTCTGTAGTTGAATAGATTGTAGTGATTAGGTTGAGGAGGTTCACTCAATATTATGTTACCATGGTGACATTCTGGCTATTAATTGTTGAAGGTATCATGTCTGAAACCTGTATCCTGAAGAGACTTTTAAAGTAAATTTAGTTTTTCCAACATTTTCTGTGCTGATTTTGTGGAAAATCTGTAAAATGTATTTAAATATGGCATTATACAATTTTATACACTACCATTTAAATATAAAAATCAATCATTCAAAAGTTTGGGGTCAGTAATAATTATTAATGTTTTTGAAGGAAGGAAAGTATTTGATCAAAAATATTATATTGTGAAAAATGTTGACAATTTAAAATAACTCTTTTTTTATTTTAATAGATTTCACAGTATAATGTGTGATGGCAAAACCTCAGCAGCCATTACTCTAGTCTTCAGTGTCACATGATCCTTCAGAAATCATTCTAATATGCTGATTTGATGCTTAAGAAACATTTCATATTAACATTATATGTAGAAAACAGTTCTGCTTATTAGGATAGCATTTATCTGAAATAGAACATTAACTTTTGTAACATTAGAAATGTCTTTACTGTCACTTTTGGTCAATTTAATGTGTCCTTCAAAAAAAAAAAAACTTTTTTGAACAGTAATATGTCATTTGAATGTTGATTTCCTGTTGTCCTATTTGTTTGAGTGGTCTGACATAGAAACAACCAGTTGTGTGAGTTTTGGACAGGACTGCCTATTCGGGGAAACCTGTCTAAAAGAGATTCTATTTTTGCAGTTTCTTTTCGTGTTAGTGAATTTTTTAGGGAAAAAAGTTTGTATTCTGGTTGTTCTTTTTGTATTATCATTGTTACATTGCCAGACACTGTCATTGAATCATTAATGTCCTTCAGCCACAGAATACTTTGAATACTATTACTAAATAAATAAATAAATGAATTTTGAGCACTATATCGATCATTGCGCTTTCATTCTTTCACATTATGGTCTCTCTTGAATTTTGAAGATATGCTCATCATTGATTTGTTTTAAGGCTTTCACTCTTGCATATCTGCAGAATGACTTGTATATGGGTTCACTGAGATGTATTACCTCCTACAGAGAGCCCATTCTCATATCATTGTCACAGAAATGTGTTTTATGCCAGTGCGTTCGGCTCTCAGACAGCTTGAGCATGTGCTTAATAAGACTAGCCTTCACAATAGATCCATGGCCTAAATAAAAAGGGGTAATGGACGTATAAATAGAAAAATAGTGAGAAGGAATGGGACAGAGGCGGGGGGTATGCAGGTATCTGGAGAGGTTGTATAAAAGTGTTAACGACAAGATGGAGGTTTCTCTATTATGAAAGATGCTCAGACATCATAATTTCACTCAGAGTTCACAAACATCCTTCACAAATGTGCTTGACACCTCCGGATGAGAATTAATTACTTGTTTACAGTGGCTTGGACTTAATTGAAATTGACCAGTCTCATTTTACTGCTGCTAATCCAGTGTCTAAATAAAGAATGGTGATTAGAGCAACTCTGCTAGTTAGACAATGTCCCTTTAAGCACTTTTCTCTTTAAAACATCAACATGGAATTTTTGTAATGTAGTGAATGCTGGTGACGTATTTTCAGGTCGGGCAAGTTATTAAAAAAACTTTTTTTTTTCTTCTGTAATTAGACTTATGGTAGTAAGTAATATCTCATGAAAAAGAGTTTGTTATCTGAAAAGATGTGTCACGTCTCTGTTACCTTAAAACTAGCCTATAGCACCAGTGACCATATGAGAGATTAGGATATTGATGTAAGATTCCCGATATTCGATTCTATTTATTCAATGTTCAATAAACAAGTTAATATTGAATAGCCTAACTTATATTTTACACATAGTATTTTTAGTTTTGAAAGTGGTTTCAGAACGTTGCAACATGCAGATGTGGTGTTTCTTTAACTAATGAATCAGAACAAATCGCTTTAGTGAAGTAAATGACCCCATGATTCACTCAAATGGTCACTTGTTTCCTTCCTGAATGAATCGGGTTTTCAAAGAATCGGTTGAATGAATGAATTAACTGACGAACCGATTCACTTGTAAAGATAATCACTTGGATCCACCTACTGGCGTAACAACGTAAACCACAGAAACTTGCATTTCCATCAAATTAATATATTTTTAACTAGTAACTTTAACTTCATAAATTGATGAGAAACAATAATGTCATAATTCTTACAGCCTAAGTGTTGTGCTTGTTATATTCCATCAGCTTTTTGCCATCTTTGCATTTGCAACATGTGGAGGCTACTCTGGGCAACTGCGGGTTAGTGTGGACTGCATCAACAAGTCCGACAGCAACCTCAGTATTGGCATCAACTTTGCTTACCCATTCAGGTAAGGCTAATTTAAAGCACCCCTGCATATTCTCTGCAGAGCAATGGATATGGAGAAAGATAATTACCTGGCTTTAATTCAGTACTCTAATACGCAGGAGCATTTGATTATGTGGTAATGGTTTCATCTTTATATTCTCTGTGTGCCGTCAGTTACCAGATTTGTCTCTTGGCGAGCACAGTTGGATTCAGTGTTTTAAATGGAAACATAAATCGCAGCATCAGAACTAATTTTAATTAATTGATTGTGCTAATTGGGCAGATGTTCAGGTTAAGTATAATGTGTATAATTCACCTTTTATACACCTCTGTTGCTATGTCTTTCATTCTGTCATGTTTTAATCATATTGATTTGTACACACACACACACACACACACACACACACACATATATATTAATTCTAAATTATTTCAGTTAAATTTCATTTAAAATGAATTAAAATTACATGCATTTAAAACAAAATAGGATTTTATTTTTATTTCATTTTGTGATATTTTGTTTACGATATACAATGAGGATTTAAAATAAAAAAAGAGAAAATACTGAAGCAGTTCATTTAGTAAATCAGTGAATCTAAGTGCATTCAGTGCTTTCATAACCCAAATGCATGTATATAACTGTTGATTATGAGGTTACCAATTAATCAGTTTTTCATATTTCCAATGGCCTTTGTCTGTGTGAATGAATTAATGGTTGATTAGAAGATTTATAAGGATAAGCTATATCTTCCATTTCAAGTACCTCACAGTATTTATAGCTTTGTCTTAAATATAAATTTTGTTTAGCAGTTTCAAAGATGAGAAATTCTTTCTGAGAGACAGAAACACGCTCACTCATTTGTGCTCAATAAATGAGTTGACACATACACTAGAATCACGCAGCAGATCCTGTCTTCATTGTTATCCATTGTCGTAACAGAGTTTAAATCATCCACTGTAAATTTAAAGAACAGAAGGTAATAGAGTTCTGTAGTGAATCACCACTATAACTGAAAATGTTTTTGACAGACTGGAATTCTTTTGTAGTCTCAAATAATATGTGTCCAAGTTGTTGTTTTGCCCTAAAAGGTCAAGCACACACACAAGATGCCCACAACAATGTGATGCTTTGAAGTAGCCCTCAGGTCTCACTGTATTCAGTAGAGCTGGGCTTCAACTTCATAGTTATCAAAGGAAGACAAGGCAGAAATAGAAAAGAACTAAAGTAACCTTATGACAGAAACTATATATCTTATTATCCAGTGTTAGTTAATAAATGCTGACACTGAAAAATACCTAATCTAACTGCAAATTGTATTTAAAAAAGTACCGTGTTTTTGTGCCTTTCATGAAACAGGTTGAACCGGGTGGAATTTGACGTGCCGATGTGTGAGGGAAGGAGACAAGAGCGGCTTTACCTGATCGGAGACTTTTCCTCCTCAGCAGAGTTCTTTGTCACCATTGCTGTCTTTTCCTTTCTGTACTCCCTGCTGGCCACTGTGGTCTACATCTTTTTCCAGAACAAGTACCGTGAAAACAACCGTGGACCTCTTATTGTGAGCCCTGGTGTTATTTTAGACAAGCCAAATGCTTGAATCTCTGTCGAAGCCTTGCTATTAGAGAAGATTAATAAACAAGACATGAGCATACTTAGCATACTGTAATTCATTCATGCATGCAAATCATAGTAATTGAGAATAGAACTTTTATTGTGTAATTCTTTCAGTGATAAAGTAGTTCTTGAAATTAGCAACAGAGTTTGACCGAAATACATGTAACATGCTTTCTTGATGCTCCCCAGGACTTCATAGTGACGGTGGTGTTCTCATTTATGTGGCTAGTGAGTTCATCTGCCTGGGCAAAAGGTCTTTCAGATGTAAAGGCAGCGACTGATCCAGATGAGGTGGTTCTGCTCATGTCTGCATGTAAGGTGCAGACCAACAAGTGCAGCTCAGTGTATGGACCCAGATGGTCTGGCCTGAACACATCTGTGGTACGGCATGAGTTTCTCAGATTACATCACTCTAGCCACATATATTACTTGTATTTGGGTGTCTAATCTTTCATTTACAACCCTTAAAGGAATAGTTCACCCAAAAAAGGAAAATTACCCCATAATTTACTCACCCTCAAGTCATCCTCCTAGGTGTATATAACTTTCTTCTTAATGACGAATACAATCGGCGTTATATTAAAAAATGTCCTGGCTCTTCCAAGCTTTATAATGGCAGTGAACGGGGGTTGAGATTTTAAAGCCCAAAAAAGTTCATCGATCCATCCATCCATCATAAAAAGTGCTCCACATGGCTCCAGGGGGTTAATAAAGCCCTTCTGAAGTGAATACTACATCCTACGTCATCCGCTGGAACGCGACAGTTATCGGAAACTAGAGATTATGGTTTATAAAGTTTTAAATGTGGATATTTTTCTTACACAGATGCATCGATTCACTGCAGAAAGCCTTTATTAACACCATATGGAGCACTTTTTATGATGGATGGACGTACTTTTTGGGCTTTAAAATCTTGACCCCCATTCACTGTCCTAAAGCTTGGAAGAGCCAGGACATGTTTTAATATAACTCTGATTGTATCCATCTGAAAGAAGAAAGTCATATACATCTAGGATGGTTTGAGGGTGAGTAAAACATGGGGTAATTTTCATTTTTGGAGGAACTATCCATTAATAGGCACAAAAAAAAATCTAACTATACTTTATGTGTTAAAATATTTTATATACTGTATATGTCATGACTGATTTTAACATAATTATAAGAAATATTTTTTGAGCACCAAATCAGCACATGGCTCAAGGCTCATGTGATAAATATTTTAAAATACTTTAAATATTGAATAAATGTATTATAATATGCAATATTTAAAATCTAATTTTTAAAACATTTAATAAATTAATACATTTTAATAATATTTGAATATTTAATATTTTGTAGAACTGCTGAAGTTCTTTGATTTTTGTTGTTTATCAATTCATCACGGCATTTTTCCCACAGGTATTTGGTTATTTGAACTTCGTGCTGTGGGCTGGAAACATCTGGTTTGTGTTTAAAGAGACAGGATGGCACAAGGGAGGTGCAGCAAGGTACCCTGCCTCGTCCTCAGAAAAACAAACCACAGCCTTCAACCAGCAGGTCTACAACCAGGGAAGCTTTGATCAGTCAGGAGGTGCTTTTACTGGAACGGGGGACTTTGCCCAATCAGAGTACAGCCAGGTGGGAAATTATGGTGGGCCCATCTCCTACACCAATCAGTAACGCCCTCTGCCTCTTTGTAATCCCCTAACACAGGGGACCCATTTCTAAGGGCAAAGTTCAACACTGAGCACAAGAGATGAAGGAAAAGATTAATTTAACAGATAGATTAAAATGCATCCTTTATTTCTGATTATATAAATAAATAAAGGCTTTCTTTTTTAGAATACTAATACGTTTTTAAAGTAAATGACAGGGATCCTCAGATGTATTGTATGGTTTTTGATTTTACCTGTCAGTAAATGTTACTGAAATATCACTGTTTACTGAACAAAGGCCATTGCATCCAAATGTGAAACTCAGTGCAATAGTTCTTGCAGGGAACTCTGCAAATCCATTGATTTTAATGGAGATGGTCCATCTGAAGGATGAGGAAAAATGAAGAGTTTACAAAAGTGATATTATGTCACTACGACCAAAAGTTTTTAGAGACAGTCCATTTGTAATCTAAATAGTATTTCTGCTTCATTTGAAACTGAACCGACTTTTTCCACAACTTTAAAATGATTCCTATTTGTCAAATGCTCCATCAGAGCTTTTTCAAGTGTGTAGGTGGCCATAAAGTCAACATGAATTGATTTTTCAACCTATTTCACTTCCATAATGTGACATATTTGGAGCCATAATGAATATGAAGTTGCTAAAACAATAGCTATTCCGTCATTGGTTAACACCATCCACTATTCATCGCTACAGGAAAGTCGTTTCAGAGGCAGAACAAATGATAAAATTTTCATTAAAGGTTACAAAGAAACTTTTTTCAAGCTGTTCTTTTAAGTAACATTCACAGATGAATCATCCACAGTAAGAGCACGAATGTGCATTAAGAAAGATTTCATGTTGATTTCATTTTGACTTCTAAAGAAACAGTTCACCCAAAAATTTTACCCAAAAATTTATTCATCCTCAGGCCATCCAACATGTAGATGAGTTTATTTTGTTACTGGAACAGATTTTGGGAAATGTAGCATTATTTAGTAGTGAATGGGTGCCATCACAATGAGAGTTCAAACAGCAGATAAAAACATCACAGTAATCCAAAAGTAATCCACACAACTCCAGTCCATCAGTTAACGTCTTGTGAACGTCTATCCACCATACTGCTTTTTCTAGCATCTAAAAGTCGTCTATTCTGAATCAGGAGAGAAATGCACAGATTAAGCACTGTTTACGAGTGAAAACAAAATGAAACAAATACGTTGGTGGATTTTGATGTGGGAGGATAATAGCTGATGAACTTTTTCACTGGAGAAAGTGTTATAATGGATTATGGACGGCTATTTTGACCGGAAGCGTAAAACAGCTTAACGATGGCCTTATTTCTTACAAACACTCTGCTTTTCACTTTCCACGATGTTAATTAATGGACTGGAGTCCTGTGGATAACTTGTAAATTATTGTGATGCTTTTATGAGCTGAGCTGATCAAGAAACAAACTCATCTACATCTTGGAGTGCCTGAGGGTGAGTAAATTTTCTGAAATTTTTCAATTTTGGGTGAACTGTTCCTTTAAGTGTACCTGTCCTAATGGTGATCACCTAGAGTAGGTGATGCAGGTGTTTGTAATTTACAGTATATAACAGAGATTCATTTGTCGGTATAGATGTTAGATTACTGTTTGTCGGGTTTCTGGATTTCTTATCTCCAGAATAATGACATGCCAGTGCTTGTTGGTTTGGTGTATGCACTATTGTTTGCGCTGTATTGATGAACTGCATGAATTTGTGCCATATTAACCTTTTTCAGTTTCAGTTTCAGTTTAATTTCTCTCCTAACTAACAGGGCCATATTGTCTATTCTATGACCTTTATTACAAGGCTAATTGAAACACAATCAATACTTAATTTTCTTACTTTCTTGTGTATTTTCTTATTCCTTATCTGTTCCTTTTAAATGCATGAGGCTTTGTTAACCACAAAGACTATAAAGCAAGACAAAAAAAAAAAAAAACATTCCAGTACATGTTAAATTTCTTGTTCTGGTTGCTGTTGCGTTTCAATGTGAATGAGTTTCTGTCTTGATATTTGCATTTTTGATCAGTGGGTGTGAATGCTTTAATGCATTTAATGTGCAAAGCCAATAAAGATATTGTACATTCCTCTAGACTGAACGTAATGCAGTGCTTTCTGTTCTAGGAACCGACATCGTATTGATGAATCCTCAGTCCACAACAATGAATCAGCTGTTTCAATAATATAGAGTAATTCATAGGAATTTGATGGCTGTCTGACTGCCATTAAGTTAATAGACAAAGCCAGTAATCAGATCTAAATTTATCAGGAGCAAACAATTGCTCAGGCAGTACAATATACAAGGCTCTTACAATATCTTATTTCTCATTGACCTTGCTTATATAAGATTTGTGATGACAGTTCTTATCTTATGTCTATACAGACACTGACATTCAAAACTAAACCTATGCTGAGAATATTGAAAATTTGACAACTAAAAAAAACAAAAAAACACAAATAATAATAATACACACACACACACACACACACACACACACACACACACACACAATCTAGTGGACACTGTTATATTTACTTTACTTTTACTTTTTAGTCATTTAGCAGATGCTTTTATCCAAAGCGACTTACAAATAAGAAAAAGTAACAAACTAAAAGTCAAAACTCTGTAAATACTATATAAACACACACATTTAAGAAAATAAAGAAATTAAATAAAAATGAAAAATGCATACAACATTTCAAAAACTAAACATTTAAATGAAAACAAAAAAGTAAAGCTGAAAACAATTTAAAATATTAAAACAACAAAAGGTATGAGTATAATAATGCTTCTAAAATAACACTAAGCCAAACACCAAAAAACGACGTGTATGTACAGCCACACACATATACATACACATACATATAAAAATAAATGCAATATATATATTATTTCATTTTCATGTAGTATGAAGTACTAAAATAACTAAAATTAAATAAAACTATAACTTAATAAACAACCAATACAGACATCAACACTGAGCCAAACATACTTGTTTTAAAAACAGCAACAACAACTTACTAACACATAGTAAGAAATGGTTATAAAAACTGAAACAGAAGTGAAACAAGTAGTAGGAAAGAGGAAAAACTTAAAGTGATACTTATATCCTTTGTCGGTGTCCCTGCCCGGTGGAGTCGCACGGTAGAGTCGATGGTCTTTACTCTTCGGTCTTCACACGACCGCTGCCGCGGTAAACTAAGCTTTTTCATACCCATCTAACAAAACACTACTCCAATTCAGCTGCACACACTTTCCTGTTAATCGCAACAAATTGCTAAGCAAGCGCCCGACACTGACAAGGGACGCGATGCAGTACGAGACCAAACGCGATTTCAGCACGTCTCCACACAGTAAACAAAACAAGCGTTTCCTAGCAACGACAACTGCGCTAAACACTAATGAGACAAGTAAATACACTTACGAGCTGATTTTAACCTCCCCTGAGAAACTGCTTCTCTCAAAGAGTATTATTTTACACTGTCTTCTGCTGGCCCTTGAACACACTTTCCTGTTAATCGCAACAAATTGCTAAGCAAGCGCCCGACACTGACAAGGGACGCGATGCAGTACGAGACCAAATGCGATTTTGTTATATGCCAGTGACCCTGCTATAAAGTAGTAAAAAAGCAAATTAGGAAGTTTATTTGCAGGCAGCAATATTTCAAGCTCAGAAATGCAACTTATTCAGAAATACAACTGGCAAAGCTCAGGTACTTCACATAGTAAAATGTAAGTGTCATTGTTCATTGGACTGCCTTAGTGGGTGAATGGATCACCAAAAGCAGGTCATTCTGACCTAGTCCTGATCTAATGTTCCTATGTTACAGCAAATTGGTTTCTTTTCATGTACACCTCAGTGCTGTTACCATAGCGATGGAAAGATGTGTCACGGCATGTTATAGTCGCTCTCAGGGAGACAAGCTATGTCTTTCAGAAAGGAAGAATAGGACTACCTGGAGTCACATTTACTGCTAGAAAAGTAGAGAGTGAAAGAAGAGAGTGTCTGGAGAAACAGGCACAAGATTGTGTGACCTCTGGGTATTTGAAATGCTTTAAAAACTAACTGTGACTGCAAAAAACGTAGTGCAGCTTTAACACATTTCTATCAGAGTATGTAGTTTATCTCAGGAAGCAAATGCAGATTTTCACAGTATGTGTTAGTAGTCTAGGGGCAAACATGACTTTTTGTTTGCCTGTATGTTCCTCAAGAGGAAATAATGGTCACCTTTGACCGGTAATGACACTGACAAATTTTAAAATGAGGAAAAATTATCTATGTTTACCTTTTCTGATTGGCCCAAACCTGTATGAATTTCTTTATTTTGCTGAACACAAAAGGAGATATTTTGAAAATTGTTTGTAACCAATTCCCAACAATTCCTTTAACACATGCAACAGCCTGCATGGCATAAATGTTAAGTCATTTCAGAAAGTTATTACATTTACACCAAGGTTTACAAAAAACTTTGTTTTAATTCACTGATGAATTATCCACAATAATATCCTAATGGTGATCACCTACAGCAGAGTACTGTAGGTGATGCAGTTGTTTGTAATTTACAGTAAATAACAGAGATTTCTGTTTTCATCTGTAAGTATAGATGTTAGTGGCAAACATGGCTTTTTGTGTTCCTGTATGCCCATCAAGAAGAAATAATGGTCTCCATTGACCAAGAATGACACTGACACATAGTAAAATGGAGAAAAATATCTGTTTATATACTATTTCTGACTGGCCCATTATCATCGAAGCCCTCGGCCAAACAACGCCAAGCAAAGGCATCCCTCATGACAATGAGAGTATGCTGGGAAAGTTTTATTTACTCGAAGAGACAAAATTCTCCCTGGTTATCTATCCAGTCTGAGTCTGAGTCATCTGGCTCCCATGTGTCTTCCGAGTCTTCCTGAGAGCTGATCACCATTTCCTTAGGGCAAGGGAAATTTGGCTGCCGTAGACATTTTAAATCAGGAACCCAATTAGAAGCACTGCATCTGACTGCTGGGACTCCACTAGATTATTGATAGGACGTGGCAGAATGCGTAATACTCTACTGTTCTTCACATCTCGCTGTGTGCATTCAGAGCTGCACAGCTCAGCTGTAATTAGTCAGTGGAAATAATCAGATATCATGCACAAGGGAAGCCTTTACCTGTGCTGAATAAACCAGATAATAGAGATGTGATATTGCAGATGAGACAATATTGTCAATTTTTTTATTTTATTTTATTTTTTTACTTTTGTGAGATAAACAAAAACAAATGTACAGTCTCTGTCTGTCTGTTACAGAAAGAGTCTTTAGTATTTTTTATGGTTCCCAAAAATGAAAAAAAAAAAAAAATTCAGGCTCTTAATGAATCGTGTTTCCTTCTGGAGCATCAGTGAATGTTTGAACCTTTTTTAATAGTTGTGTTTGAGTCCCTCAATTGTCCTCAGTGTGAAAAGATGGATCTCAAAATCATACAGTCACTGCTGGAAAGGGTTCAAATATGCAAAAGATGCTGGAAAACTGAAGAATCTGCAGGACACGGAGGATTTTTCTGAAGAACATGCAGTGCTCAGTTTAACTGTTCAGAACAAACAAGGGACTCATGAACAACCATCACAAAACAAAAAAACAGTCGTGGATCATCCAGGTAACCACACACAGTATTAAGAACCAAGGGTTCCCAAACTTTTGAATGGGGTTATTTTAATAATTTCAGCTATTTTTTTGTCTTGTGGACTAAATGTAAACATCTCTTATGTAAAATATCTTACTCAGGACAGTACTAAATAAAAAATAACATGCATTTTGTATGATCTCTCTTATTTTGTTAAAATTACTCACATTTTCACTCGCCACAGATTCTGCAGTGGGTCAAGCAACCAAAAATATATAAATATATATCATTTACAGTCATTATGTTGCTAAATCAAGACATCGATCAGATGATATATTTCAAGGCATTCGCCCAGTTTTTCTACTGAATTGTTGTCGGGATAGAGATTATTTTCCAGATTCTATCCAACGCCTCCACATTGCTAATTCCAAAACATCATTTTAAAACTGTAACGGAGGCTTGAGCCGTTGAGAATATAATAAAGCAGCTGACATCTACAAGAGAGAGAGAGAGAGAAACAGAGAGAGAGAGAGAGAGCGAGAGAGAGATTACCTCTGTGAGTCTGTCTCAAAAGTATGGTGCCCGTGAGGGGCTCTATTTCACGATATCAGTTATCGGTTTACTACATACATTAAGTCGTGGGAACGGAGGTATGTTGTGGCTAAGATACATCTGTAATGCGCTCATTAACTGTGGGAATGCGGATATTATGTCGTGGCCACGAGATCGTTTTGTCGAGGTAAACAACATCCATGTCGTGGCCTCTCCGATGTTGTTGAGGGAATCACATATCTTCTCGTAATACTCCAGTTTAATGTGTAAACAAACTCATAATCAGAAAATCTCGGGATTATCAGGGATTCATTAATATTTTATTTTGAATTGAAATTATTATATTATTATAGAAATTACACGTTACATAATTAAATTATTATATTGTATCATAGGTTTTGATTGCAGGTAGTTACTGGATCGTGAACCAGCATTCAATTATCAATAAAGCAGCCGTTACATACAAAGCAGCGAAATAAAATAGACTAAAAGAAACATTTTTATCCATCAAGCCTACTGAATATGTTCATTAACTGACTGCCTTTTTACTAATATTGTATATTATTAATAACACATATTTATATTCGCTTTTTCCTTCATTTTCGATCTCTTGTTGTAACGCTTCTTAATAGCTAAATGTTTACCAATGTTGATTGAAGTTTATTTCTTCAGTTGACTTTAATATAGCTAACATTTTCTTTTTCGCGAACAATAAATTATTAATATTATGTTCACTGCCTAGTGTTGAAGTTGAGAATTAACCAATCATTCATAGTTTCATTTGTAATGAAATTGTCAAATGTCAGTCATATTGTATCATTTAATGGTAGGTAATAGTACATAATCATAAAGTATTGGCATAATTGTCAGGTGTCTGCAGTTGTCACTAATCGTCCATGCTATTCGGACAATCACCACCAGAGGCTTCAGCCCATCACCATGACTTCAATGAAAATACCACCACTTCAGCAACCATTCACTCGACTATAATTGATCAATGACTACACCATCCACATCATTGTCATGAGATTTTCACACAACAGACAGTAATCACATCAGGTAGTTTATTTGTTTGTTTAGTGGTCTGCTTCTATTTTGTTTTGTTATTTCTGCCGGGTTCAGACCTGCTCATTTGATCACCTCTGCTTTGCCGCGACTGTCAGCTTCCGTTAATATTGTTTCGCCTTGATTATCTCTCTGCCTGCTCTTTGATACGCCATTTCGCCATCGTCAATCATCGCCCACGATTAAGCGGCCTCGCCTTGCCATCGTTGTTAAATGACTCCCAGTCAGTACGACCATAAGCGTAATGAAGTTGTAATGATCCATGTTTGCTGCCCATGCACCAGAATATCGTTACAAGAGGATCTCAGCTGCTTTTCAAGCAAACATTCTTTCTGTATGGGACACAGCTTTTCTAATGCTGCGATTCAAGCAGGTACCATCGCCAGAGGAATGCACGGTAACTTTGAGTAGCGCCAATGACTGATTGACTTGACTGCGCGACTGACTGTCGATCGTCTGTTCACACCTGATAACGTGCCTTCCGGAAGCGTCCGGCGTCACCTTTCGGTTCGATGGATTACGTGCTGCTGTGTGGGCTCTTCGCTCACTGCGTGTCGATAATACACCGCATCACCGCAATGGCGTAATGAAATGTTCACCTTCTTCCGCCGCCGCTGCCGGAGTCGCTTCTTATCTTCGCCATAAGTAAGCCAGAGAGCCTGCTCTCACGCCAGCCATATTCGTCACGGCCAGTTCGCTACGCCACCGCTGTTGAGCCCAGCTGACGCACGCATCGCCAGCCAGAGTTGACACGACGCTTCAGCTCGGGCCAGATTACGCTTCTGGTTTGCCAGAGCCCTCGCCACTGCCTCCGCGGAGCTGCCAGATTTCGCTACCAGAGATTTAAGGTCAGTCCTTCGAGTTCTCTGGTCTTGGACACAGCACTGGACCGATATCAGGCGACAGCTGCATTCCCAGGGCCTCAGCACTGGCTGTTACAGAGACTGTTCCCCTGACCTCAGTGTTCCTGTAATGGCTGGCGCTGATTGTGTGCGTAGGGCTGTACACTGCACTCCTGAGGCCTCTCCGGGCCCACGTAGCTCAGCCCTTGAGACCTCTCCCAACCACAGCGTCCTGTCTGAGGCCTCCTCCTATCCATTTGAGCCCATTCCTATGACTGCCCACGTAGGCGGTTCCTGAGCTCCTCCTGCCCATGCCTGCCCAAGGCCTGCAGGCAAGCCTATGAACCTCCAGAGAAGAGGCAGCCCACTGCTGAACCACCAGAGGTGGCGGCTTTCATGCAGAACCTCCTGAAGTGGTGTGGAGGCCTGCCCTGAACTGCTGCCTGCCCCTGGTCAATGGAGGCTGCCTGGAACTTCACTGGCCTGCCCTGTCACGTGAGGCTGCCCTGAATCACTGGAGCCCTGCCTGCTGCTGAGCTGCCTGGAATTCACTTGTCTGCCTGTCACGCTAATGGAGGCTGTCCTGAACCCACTGTCTGCCTGCTGACGGTTGCTTGAGCTGCTCCTGAACCTACTGTCTGCCTATCACGGCCAAAGAGGCCGGCCTGTGAGCTCACGCCCTGTCCTGGTCACGGCTAAAGAGGCCGTCTATGAACTCTTGCTCCTGTTCCATGCGAGAAGGCCCTTGGAGAACTCAAGAATACGGTCAGGACTGTCTGCCCTGCCTCTGTGCTGTCTGTCTTGAGCCAGATCTCAGACTCCTGCCATGCCCCAGTCCCGCTTGCCTCCACCGTGGGTGTCCCTGTCCGGGTCTCAGGCTTTCTGTCCTGGGCTTCAGGTCTTCTGTTCACTCAAGTGGTGGCCTGTGTTGTCTGTTTCTGTTTCTCCCAGGTCCCAGTTCCTGCCATGGTTTCCTGCCCAGTCTGGCGTTTGCTGGTGGTCTTCTGCTCTGGTCTGGTGGTCCTCTGTTCACCAGGTGTATCTTCTGCCTGTCTTGGGGCTCTGGTCCGCCTGTTCATTTTAAAGGCAGGCTTTGTCCGTCTGTCTGCCTTTGTGAACATGGGTTTGCTGTCCCATCTCCGGTTCCAGCCTGGGTGTGTCCTGCCTGCTGTTCTAGTTCAGTTCCTGGTCTTCTCACTTCTCACGACCCGGCCTTCCGTCCTCCCCCACCTACCCGTCACCGTCCTCCCGGATTATAAGAGCGCCAGTCGCTCTTGGGGGGGCTATGCTCACGGACCATCCAGCTATTCGGACAACTACCAGAGGTCACCCACTCACCACATGACTTCCTCACACAGCACACTGACTGCACTTCCATAAATCCATTTCACCACTACATGCACCCATTCTGCTGACTGCCACAATCACACTCACTACTGCCGTGACATTCTGCCACCACTGCAGCATTGTTAGCGTGATCTCTCTCGGGAGGATGAGCAACTTACTGAGCCCAAGTTCTAATACAGTCTCTTGCTTTGCCTTGCCTTGTTATTCTTGCCGTGTCTGACCCTTGCCTTTGTTTCCTGGATTTACCCCTTGCCTTGCCGCTTGGACACTATGCCTGCTCCCGCTTGGATTATTGCCTGCCTCTGGATTATCTCTCTGCCTTGCCTGACAGCTGCCTCGCCGATCGTCACCCACGCTTGCTCCACTGATTGCTGTGTTCTGCCCCGCCATGTTCTGTTTGCTAAAATTTCCACTCCTGCCTGTGTAATGACTCATGTTTGTAAATAAAGCTTGCACTTGATCCGCACGCCTCACGCCTCACAGCTCCCAGAACAGAAGTATTTGCAAAATATATGGTAGCAAATAGCATAATTATACAGAACATTAATTAGGTAAAGAGATATACGAATTGAAAGGAGAAATAATAAAATATTATATATGAAATAAATATAAAAATATAGCCCTATCAAGTTAATATAACCTAATAATAATAATAATAATATACAAATATTAAATGAAATGTTTAATGTTAATTAAAATATTTTATTCATCCATGATAATCCCAGGTTGCTATGGTCACGTAGGTTTGTTTATGCATTAAACTCGTGGCCACGAGAAAAATATGTCGTTCCCTCAACATAAGAAGTCGTGGCCACGAGAAATGGATGTTGTTCCCTCCACATAACATCTGGAGGCCACGACAAGGATGTTGTTACCTCGACAAAACGATCTCGTGGCCACGACATAATATCATGTTCCAACGAGTTAATATGACGTTCCCACGAATTAATATCTCGTGGCCACGACATATTATCACATTCCCACGACTTAATATGTCGTTGCCAAGACAAAACTAAGTGAACCGAATACGACCCCTCCCGGGCACCGTACAAAAGAGTTCGGCAGCAATGCCTCTTGTTATAGTGAAACTTTAAGTTCATTTTCTTCACGAACAGCGCCGTTGTTGTTACCTCGCATGTGAGAAGTCATGTAGTTTTTAAGTTGTTAAACTATGTTACTGATAAAATCGTCAGAGTAGTGCTAACAACATTAGCGCGTATGTGAACGTGTGTGCAAACTGTATGTGCGTCTGTGAGGGAGAGACAGCGGGAGAGATAGAGTATGTGCTTACATAATAAAACGTAATTTTGTGGCAAAAACATGATCTGTCGTTTTTATCCTTTTGTTTATTATATTTTATTTGTTTGGCCAGTGTCGTTGTGGGTTTTGGTTCTTTTGCTCTAAGGACCTTTGAAATAACTTTTCACCAGATGTCGGTAACAACCCAAGTAATCCATATATAGGCTACAAAGAAAACAAAACAAGTAAGTTCAGAAATTATGTTATGTGTCATAAAACGGAATGACACAGGGAAAATGTATTGAACACATGAAGAAAGGAAGGTGCAAAAAGGCATGGAAAGTCAAGACACCAGCTGAAATCTATCTAAGTAATTAGAAAGCAATCCTGACCCTATAGTCAGTGGAAATTAATATTAGCTGGTTCAGTCCTAACACCTACAGTACCATAGTACAAACTACAGTATCCAGGATGATGAAGATGAAACGAGGGTGGACACTTCAGCAAGACAATGATCCCAAACACAGCCAAGGAAACTCTCAATTGGTTTCAGAAAAAGAAAATGAAGCTGCTAGAATGGCCCAGCCAATCACCTGACTTGAATCCAATAGAAAATAAGAACTAAAGATCAGAGTTCATAGAAGAGGCCCACAGAACCTTCAAGATTTGAAGACTGTGTGGAAGAATGGGCCAAAATCACACCTGAGCAATGCATGCGACTAGTTTCTCCATACAGGAGGCGTCTTGAAGCTGTCATTACCAGCAAAGGCTTTTGTACAAAGTATTAAATAAACTTCAGTAGTTAAATACTTTAATCTGTGTCATTCCATTTTATTACACATAATTTAATTTCTGAAATTATTTGTTTTGTTTTATTTGTATGTATGGATTACTTTGGTTGTTACCGACATCTGGTGACATTACATTTACATTTACATTTAGTCATTTTGCAGACGCTTTTATCCAAAGCGACTTACAATTGGGGAATACATAAAGCGATTCATCCTAAAGAGGCAGACAGGAAGTGCTCATAATACCAAGTTTCAGGAATTGTTCAAAACTAATTACAAGCTAGAAAGGGAAGGAATAAGTGAAGAGAAAGTAGAAAGGGAAGGAATAAGTAAAGAGAAAGATTTTTTTTTAAATTAATTTTAAGATGAAGTCAAATAGTGTCGAAAGAGATGAGTTTTCAGCTGTCGCTTGAGAATTGTCAGGGAATCAGCATTTCGGATTGGGGTGGGAAGATCGTTCCACCAGCCAAGAACAGTGAATGAAAATTATCTGGAAAGTGATTTTGTGCCTCTCTGTGATGGTACCACGAGGCGTCAATCACTAGCGGATCTCAGACTACTGGAGGGAATGTAGATTCGTAATAGTGAGTGGAAGTAGGTGGGTGCAGAGCCTGTGGTTGTTCGATATGCAAGCATCAATGACTCGAACTTGATGCGAGCCTCAGCCGGTAGCCAGTGCAAGGAGATAAAGAGAGGTGTAACATGGGGTCTTTTGGGCTCGTTGAGTGCCGCTGCATTCTGAATCATTTGTAGAGGTTTGATTGTGCATGATGGAAGTCCAGCCAGAAGGGCATTGCAGTAGTCCAGCCTAGAAATGACAAGGGCCTGGACAAGAAGTTGTGCAGCATGCTCCGTTAGGAATGGCCTGACATATTTACTGGGAAAAATGGTGACGTGTTCAATACTTATTTTACCCGTTGTATATACATTATATATATATATATATATATATATATATACAGTATATAATGCAATTTTGCATTAAGTAAATTTGAATGCATTCCTAACTAGTTTTAAAACCCATTTATCTTGCCGATTTTTTTTTCTTAGATGCACCCAGTATTGGTGATTTGGAAGGGTGAAAGCCATTGTGATGATGTTGTATTACAGAAGTGTTAATATGCCAAATGTGACCTTGTAACTTTTAAAATACTACAGTTTTGCTTAGACTCCAGAATTTATTAGCTCTGATTCAAATGGTAAATAAAGACATTTGTGATTTTTGTAAGTATTCTCTCATTCCTCTAGTGCAGTTGTAGTCACATTAGTTTTGCATTGTGTCAGAGAATCTGAATTGAGGGCACAACACAAATGACCTTAGTGCATGTGTTGTCTTTCAGTGTGCACCACTATGCTAAAACAACCCCAAACTGTCTTCTGAGCATGAATGAAGATGCAAAGGCCAGAAAGGATAGATGATCTTTCCACTAACATGCTATCTGAAACCTTTAAAATACAAAATGCATGCCAAAAGCACAGTACATAGTTATATAATATAATAAGATGTTAGGCCTAAATTAATTCTAACAGCTAAACTTGACCTTAAACTTAAATTGCATTACCTCTGGTTGATAAATTGACTCCACACTACTCTTCTGTCTTGAATGTGAGCTCTGTGAATGACAACAGCGACACAGGCACGCAGTTCTTCCTTCACTTCACTCTTGGCCTATATGTCAGTTCTGATCTGCTGTCAGAGATGTAGAGTACATCTGCACAGCATAAAAACAGCCCCAGTGTCCACACTGTTCCTTCACTGCACGTCTGAAAACATCAAACTCACTCAGACACTGCACTTCAGAGTCCTCCTGCAAGATTTGCTAACACTGACCTTCCGCTTATGAGGAAGATTTTGCAGTTCTGAGCATTTAATACTTGTCATTAATAATAAAAGTAGATTTTAATAAGTATTATTTAAACATTTTGGATAGATGGATGGATGGATGGATGGATAGATAGATAGATAGATAGATAGATAGATAGATAGATGGATAGATGGATAGATAGATAGATAGATAGATATACTCACGCTGACCTTCCGTTTATGAGGGAGATTTGAAGTTCTGAGCGTTTAACCCTTGTCATCAATACTAAAAGAAGATTTTAATAAGTATTACTTAACCATTTGGGATAGACAGATAAATCTTCTAAGGACTTTTACTTAAAAGGCATGTGGTTTTAGTGAGTCGTGTTCCTTATTGTAGCAGCAGCGACATCTGCTGGTTTATGTACTTCACTCACGAACAAATTTCCTCCTACTTTGCTTACAAAGTGTGGTTGTGCTATATTTCTTTAAAATAAATCTAGTTCCAAACATAGGTTCGAGAGGAGCCTAATCACTCATCGCTTCGAGCGTTCACTACCAGCAAAAAGATTTTGAACAGTAAGATTTTTAATGTTTTTAAAGAACTCTCCTCTGCTCACCAACCCTGGATTTATTTTATCCAAAGTACAGCAAAAACAGTACAATTTTGAAATATTTTTACTATTTAAAATAACTCTTTTCTATTTGAATATATTTTAAAATGTAATTTATTTACCGTGATTCCAAAGCTGAATTTTTAGCATCATTAGAATGATTTCTGAAGCATTCTAATATTCTGATTTGGTGCTCAAAAAACATTTATTACTATTATAATGTTGAAAACAGCTGAGTAGAATTTTTTCAGGTTTCTTTGATGAATAGAAAGTTCAGAAGAACAGCATTTATCTGAAATAGAAATCTTTTGTAACATTATAAATGCCTTCGCCATCAGTCTTTGTCAATTTAAAGCATCCTTGCTAAATAAAAGTATTAATTTCTATAATTAACCCCCCCCCCCCCAAAAAAAAAAAAAAATATATATATATATATATATATATATATATATACATATACACACACACACACATATATTTAAATATAAAAGAGTTATTTAAAATAGTAAAAATATATTGTAGTGTATATAAGCAGCAGTCTGCTACAGCGACAATTCTTCCAACATTCCAAATGAATCATAATACAAATTAATTTTGATCTGAACATTTACCTTATCTGTGAATAAAACCACAGTAAAAGGGTAATCTTTTAACATTCTCTTTGAACTATGCTCATTAAGTCACAGTAAAAGTAATTTTGTTTATGAAACCTAAAGGGTACGATTACTATGCATACAGTATTTGTTCAATGATGTTTTACGTTGTGCCCAAACCTTCACCTAGAAGGGGTCATATGCTACAATAAAACAACTTCAGTTTGTAAAGAAATCACTTTAATTCTGTACATCACCAACATCAAAAAAAGATTGAATTTAGAGAGCAAGTTCATGAAAAAAATAAAATAAAATAACAGGATAATAGGTATATCTCCAGAAAAACTGGAAAAAAAATGTTAGTCTAGTCTCCATTTTCCATCGAGCTCTCCTGGGCATCATCACTTTCCATCTTCTCATCATCTAAAAAGATAAACAAACACAAATTTAGACCAGAAAACAGGAAGATGGTTATAACCTGATCGGAAACAAAACTAATTGTTGGTAATCGCAAAGCAGTTTAGAATCAGTATACATCTGGGTCGTCTAGCCTTTATTCATTTTAACTACTTACTCTCCAAAGTCTGCTGAAGTTCCTGAATGGTGGTGAGAAGGACGTGGAACTGTTTCTTACGAAGTTCCAACTGAACATGATTAAAAAAAAAAAAAGAAGAAGATCTGAGTAAATATTTAAGCGTATGATGGTGTATTTCTACAAAACCATGAAGAAATACCTCATTCCCTTACCTTGTCCTCCACATTCTCTTTGATGTGTGAAAGCTGCTGAAGCTCTTTGTCTAAAGCCTCAAGCTGCCTGCAGAAATAAGGTCACAAAAACACTTCAATAGCTGGTGGGTCTATATGCACCCCTGCCATAGGGTGTCCTGCTTGTCATTTTATATAAAGGATATACAGACACAGTGAACCAAGTAATAAATAAATTACATGCTAATACAGATGTGATATGACCTAAACATGAATTTCAAACCTACTTTAAGGTCTCATGTCTGTCTGGATGCTGCTTGATAACTCTGGCCAAAGCATCATACTCTATAAATGAGAAGTCAATTAGAGAACAGCAGAAACGAGTGATAAAACCAAATAGAAAACAATAAAAGCACAGAACGTCAGCTTTTTCCAAAGGAGCTTTACTGAACCTTGGCGGTTTTTACGTATCCTTTTCGCTCTCTGGATTTCCTTTTTGCACTCTGCAATTTTTTCATGGGCTGAAGTTATACTTTTCTCTATATTGAAGAAAATAAACAAGAATATTTTGCTAAGTAACTCAATAAGTGATAATGATACCAGACAAATTCACACAGGCAAATCAACTGGAGGTCTTACCAATATCTGCATAGATTGCTTCATAATTCTCCATTTCTTTTAGGTTCATGTCATACACAAGCAGGGTTTTCCCCATGGAGAATTCACATTGTGCCAAAGATGTCAACATCCTCTGATACTGTGAGAACCTGCAGCAACAGAGACAATCAAGTCATTATACATAAGGCTATGGTAACTAATCAGTAGAATAAGGTACATCATAAGAAATTAGAGAGATCACAGATCAAAATAATAGTTTAATTACCCTTCCTCTGGTGAGAAATTGGAATGACTCCATTTGGTAAAGCTCTTCATAAGCACATTAATGCGCCTATCGTCTCCAGCTCCATCTCCATCGATAAGAAGACGCTTCCGAATAACCTCATCTGTGAAGGGATACGGACACAGATACCATTTAAGAAGCACTGTTGAAGCTTACTACAAATAAACCACATAAAACAGCTCATGCTCTAAAATGTATCATATCAACAAATTTGGCTGGAGTATAGTTACAGTTTGAATCTTCTATCATGTCAAAGTCACAAAACATGGCCAATGACACCATTGCAGACTGTCCTGGATCAAAGACCTCTTCCAAGTCATATATACAAACTTCAAAAAATTCACATTTTTAAAATAATCTAATATTATTCACGCAAAATAAGTCTGGCAGACTGTATAAAATATATAAAATAATTTATAAATATACATACAGACATCTATCTATCCATCCACCTCTGCACGTATGTTTTTATTTTAAATCATTTTAGAAAAACTTTACATATTTATATTCCTAATCCCCTTCCAAACTAATTTTAGTTACATATGATCGCAGTAACTGAAATAAGATACACAAACAACATTTTATGTGTGTTTTAGTGCATCAGTTTTAGCATATCACATGGCTAACTAGCTATAATTCCTCATATTGATCTAATTTTAATCGAGTTCTTTTGGTTACAAAAATGCATACACCGGGCACAATTGTAATACACCACACTGATTTGCCACATAAAGAGCAAACACTAAATATACACCAAAACAAAGAAATCCTTACCATCAGTGATGCTACCCATTCTCCAAAATGCACACTGAACTATTCGAAAAAACTTTATTGACATGCGCGCACGGACACACAGAGCATCAGAGCCCCGCCTCTGTTGCGAAGCAAACGAGCCGAGCCGAACCCGCCGACCCCACAGCACGAATCACAGCAATTTCCAAAATTAAAAGGTTTTGTTTAACCATTATTCAAGTCATTAAGAAGCAGTGGGTAAATTGTTCCTACAAACGTTTAAACTATTCATGTGATTTCCAGAAGTGCTGTATAGGTAGGCAGTTCAGTAGTTTTTGACAGTGGTGGAAAGTCCGACTCATTTCCAAGAATCGGTTCATTAGAACAGTTCGTTTTAAAGAACCGTAAAAAAGGAATTTAGCTATTCTTTTACGCCATAACATCAGATATGTGAAATAGGCTGTTCTCGGTTCAGAGTGTCAGTTCCACTGCGTTTTTAAGTTATTCTCCGAAAGATCCGACTCAAAAGTTGGTAGTTTTTCACAGTAATGGTCCTCGAATCGGTTCATTCAAATAAGTTTATTTTAAAGAACTGTTTCAAAAATAACGATTCAACATTTTATGTTCAGTTCGGTTCATTGTAGCCTTGATTCAGCTCAACATACAGTAATTTAGAACATCAATTCTTTTCATTTCATATTATATACATATCAGCTCAGTTACTTATCGGTTCTTGGCTCATTCGAAAGGTTCTCGTTCAACATGTCGGTTGCACTGCGAGTCGAATCGGTTTAGTGAACCGGTTCAACTTATTCATTGAAGAGATTCGACTCATAAATCGCCACAGCATATCCCTAAGCGGCAAGGTTTTTTTTCACATTATTATATCACCAAAGTCATTTTGAAGTTGCATCGGTTGTGTGTGGCTCTGATGAATGAGTTTTTACTTCTCCAAGTGTATGCAATAGCGTTATAGCTTAGTGCAGTAGCAGGCTGTGTTTCAAAACCCACTTAGCCGCCTACCTAGACTGCCTATTTGGGCACCGAGGGCGCGTCTGGGACGCTCGAAAAGCTGTTGCGAAAGCGTCCCGACAGCGCAAACGACTCACCAAAACGCACAGGAGCGTTACGACAAGTGCGCGAACGCCGCCCAGAAATGCTTTCTAGACAGGCAGCGCTCTCGTTTTTGACACACTACCATACTGTCCAGTGACAGGCGTGCTCGGTGCATGCGTGCTGCTGGAGTCAGTCTGTGACGTTCTTGTCCCAGAATGCTGCCTGGTAAACAGACATGGAAGCACCTGGAGAAGACCTCCACAGTCACTGAGCACTGCACTCGCTCTTTGAACTGATCTTCATTTTCAATACACCCTAAAGCCTGCGCCTTTGTTCTCTCTAGAGCTCAACCGGGACCTCTGAAGTCCAGGGCATTGGTAAGAGAACAATGATGACATCGAGATCAGCTGCTAATGTCTGTTCTGCCAGTTAGCCAGTTGCATGCTACAGCAGTGCCACCAATGGCTGGCTTCAGCTGCTCAGTTAGCAAGGAAGCTAAACCTGATGTCGTCCCCCTCCCCCTCTTATGTGTCTAACATTTTATTTTGGTGACGTAATACTCAAGTTTACTTTGTTCGTTTCGCTCTATGACAAACCCGCTATGTTTAGTCCTTAGAGAAAAGTTGTTGTGGGAGCCATTCTAATGACTGGTGGATCCTGCCATTATTGCTTTCACTTTCCCAAGAGCACTTGCTCATTTGAAGTTACCTAGTGGATGCAAACAAGTGGACAGGGCTAGAAATGAATGGAGCCTTAAGAATAGTTTGAATGAGTAAACATTAGCATTGAGCACTTGTAAAACTTCAAGGACATGACATTTTTACAAAAGGTCTCATGGCTCTCATAGTTGAAAATGAAACTTTATACAAAAGGGGAATCAATGGGGAGAGGAATATTAGGGCTGTTTACAGAATCTGCCAACCTACTTTTCTTTTTCCCTAATTGTGACCCTGGACCACAAAACCAGTCTTAAATCTCTGGGGTATATTTGTAGCAATAGCCAAAAAAAAAAAAACAAACATTGTATGTGTCAAAATGATCCATTTTTCTTTTATGCCAAAAATCATTAGGGTATTAAGTAAAGATCATGTTCCATGAAGATATTTAGTAAATTTCCTACCGTAAATATATCAAAACTTCATTTATGATCAGTAATATGCATAGCTAAGAACTTCATTTGGACAACTTTAAAGGCAATTTTCTCAGTATTTTGATTTTTTTTTTTTTGCACCCTCAGATTCCAGATTTTCAAATAATTGTATCTCGGCCAAATATTGTCCTATCCTAACAAATTTATCCTGCGTTCAGATGATGTGGAAATCTTAATTTCAAAAAATTGACACTTATGACTGGTTTTGTGGTCCAGGGTCACAATTGTCTTCACTTAAAGTGTTTGTTTTTGTGTATGTGTGTGTTAGGCGCAAAGTTAGATTTTAAACATTTTCAATCGAATCTTATTTTATATGTATATGGTTTGGTTTTTATGCGATTTTATATATAATACAATGAATGATTTTAAGATCGTTTTTTATATAAAATAACAGTAGTTTGACTTTCTTCAAATTAAAATCTCATGTTTCATGCAGTACTTCAGAGTTATTGTAATAAACAAGCTTTGTACTCTGCTTCAGCTGTGTATGCTAAATTTGGAATATTAATTGTTTTTAGTTTAACTCTATGCACCCCCTGTAAGGTGTTGGAAACTGCAATTCTTTTATAGTTCTGTAGAATGGTAGACGCACCGAAGGGGAAATCTATGCAACATCTCATCATAAGTCATAAATCAGACTCCGTTTCTCTCGTACAGACACTTGATGCATAATGCATTCATCACTTTCCATTGACACAAACAACAGGCTGATAGTCATCCAATTAACATCAGAATGATGCTGTTTGTGTATATCTGTTATTTCCTCTGTGTGTTTTGAAATTACTCATCATGTCAATTATAATTTATTCGTAATTATTCTGAAAATACGTACCAGAAACATTTTTTGATTTACATAAATGGATGAAGTCATGGAGTGCAAATTCGGCTTATTTCATGTTATTCAATAGGTTATGAATTTGATGTTGCACTGAGCATATGCTAGAAAGTCAAAACATTTTCACTGGTTGCTGTATATCCCTGAGACGGATTATCAGGCTGTCAACTGAAGGGCTCTCAGATGGTTAGCCGGGGATAGTCGTTATTGGATTGGATTACTCTGTAGCGACGGGCTCCTCCTCAAGTAGATCTTGAGCTAGTAAAAACTGTAGAGAAGAAAGCCACAGGCCTTAGATCACAAAGACTCCTCTGTCAAAAAACAAACGGCTAATTCCCTAAACTGTGACTATTATACACTGAGTATTAAAATAATGCTGTTAACATTAATCTGCCCCTTCATCTGTTTCCTTACTTCAGATTCCCTCACCAGCTTGGGTGGCAGTCGGGAATCACCATAGCTGATGAGGATCTACTGACTTAACCAGTTTTGTTCCAATTTTTACTTTTGACAAGGTATGAAATAATAGTATGTCGAAAATGAAATAATGATTATATCACTCTAGGTTTTATTTTATTAAACTTAAGGGCATATTTTATTAATTTCACAATTTCGAAACATATTCCTTTTTAACAACTCATCATTTTTTAATTTTTTACCTTTCAAAAGGAATAGTTCACCCACAAACTGAATGTACTCACCCTCAGGTCATCCAAATTTTGTTTCTTTATCAGAACAGATTTAACTGTCCTTTGCATCAGAACAAGAAACTTCAGTCAATCAATTAATGTCATGTAAAGAAAAAAGCAGTGTGTTTGTAAGAAACAAATCCATAATTAAGACGTTTTAACTTTAAACTCTTGCTCCTGGGCAAAATTTCAGTACATAATAATGCTTCCTCCAGTGCAAAACTCCACCCCCTGTTGAAACTTATTTATTTCAACTTTTTCACTGGAGGAAACAATATTATGGATAGATGACTCATATTTTAGCTAGAAGCAACATTTTGTTAAAAACGTCTTAAAGGGATAGTTCACCCAAAAATGAAAATTCTGTCATTAATTACTCACCCTCATGTCGTTCCAAACCCATAAGACCTTTGTTCATCTTCAGATACAAATTAAGATATTTTTAATGAAATCTGAGAGCTCTCTGACCCTCCATAGACAGCAAGGATACTACCACAATCAAGGCACAGAAATGTAGCAAGGACATCGGTAAAACAGTCCATGTGACATCAGGGGTTCAACCGTAATTTTACAAAGCTACAAGAATACTTTTTTGTGCAAAGAAAACAATAATAACATCATTTATTCAACAATTCTTCTCCCCGAGTTACCATCTTGCGCTATTTTGGAGAGTGCCCCAGAACGTAATCAACGTAATCAGCATTGTAGAAAGCGCGTACATGCTGAATGTAAACAACGCTGATTACATGATTACATTGAGTAATGACAGAAGTTTCATTTTTGGGTGAGCTAACCCTTTAATGATGGATTTGTTTCTTGCAAACACGATGCATTTCACTTCACAAGCCATTAATTGATGAACTGGAGTCATGTGGATTATTGTGATGTTTTTATCAGCTGTTTGAAATCTTAGTCTGATGGCACCCATTAACTGCAGAGGATCCTTTGGTGAGCAATTGATGCTAAATTTCTTCTAATCTGTTCCAAATAAGCAAACAAAAATCTTGGCTTGCCTGAGGGTGAGTAAATTTTCAGCAAATTTTCATTTTTGGGTGGGCTATTCCTTTACTGGGCTATGGTAGTAAATTGTTAGTAGATTCATATTATAAAACTGTAGTCTAAAAACAGTTTAAGGACTAGAATACACTCAAGGAGGGAAAACGGTGTAAATACTATTAATCAAAACATTTTTGCTGTAAATGTTCTGCATATCGTATAGACTGTGTTTAACATAATCACTTTAGGTTATGACTCCATAAAGCACAAATTCGACTTAAAGCTATTTTGCATCCGATTAAAAACTGTTTGCCTCTATTATCTGTTCTTATTCTAGATGAACTGGCCCCAACATATTTGATTGTGTATGAGACACATTCTTGCAAGTGGCGAAATGGCTAAGTATAGCCTAGAATTTATTTGCCATTGCCTGTGCTCCAAAATGTGATTCATAACGTGTGGCTGATCAGAGTACATTAATTTTAGAGCACGCAAAAGTGTGGACATTTTTTTATACTTAATAACATTGTCTTTAACTATATCTCTAACTTTATCAACCAGATGGTATCTGTGAAAATTTGCAAAGTTTGGTAAAGAATTGTAGGTTCATGCAAGTGAGTCAGACTGTTCTTTAGATAAATCACTGTTGAAAATCTGTCAGATCTAGTTATGCTTAATACCAGTGTGAGAAAACAATGCTCAGTGCATCAAATGATTAATCCATGGCTGTCATTAAAATAGCCTGCCAAATGCACTATTGTCTTAACCTTTTTCATTCTTGATTTTTTTTTTTTAAGTGAACAGATTTGTTTTGCTCTTTGGATAGCCCGACGTAACAAACTGCATGCATTGAAAAAATTACTGAAAGTACTTTGTGTTTTATTTCTGGTCACAATCATAACCAGCGGTATACTACAGAGTTTATTTATTCATCAGTTTCCTGAGTAAGATCCATCAGAATGTTGCAAACAATAATTATTTAATGTTTTATTTTACTATCTAGCACTTATTGTCAAAAGAGAATGATGATTCAAGAATAAAAGCATATTTCTTTTGACTTTTACTTTGCTTTTTAAAGGGGTCCTATGATGCGATTTCAAGTTTTCCTTTCTCTTTGGAGTGTTACAAGCTGTTTGTGCATAGATAAGATCCCTGAAGTTGCAAAGACTAAAGTCTCAGAACCAAAGAGATATTCTTTATCAAAGTTAAGCCTCTGCCACGGCCCCCTAAAACGGCTCGTTCAAAAACGCCCCCACATCTCTACGTCACGATGTGAGGAGATTTTCATAACACCGCCCAAACGTATATGCAATGAAAGAAGGCGGGACTTTTATTCTGGCTGTAGTGTTGTTGCTGCCGCCGGCGCCATGTCCTGGAGACGCTGTTTCATTGTGAAAGCGAAACTACTTTGTTTGGGCTTCCAAAAGAAGACACGCCTAGAAATCAGTGGTTAAGTTGTATTTACAACACTGTTCCAGAACAGTACAACGCAAATATTCGAGTGTGTGCAGCACATTTTACGGAGGACTATTTCCTGAACTTGGAAGCTACAATGTTGGCTCGCACAAAGGCTGTTTCTATAAAGTGGGGCAATTCCAACTTTGCAAGGACAGCCTGACGCTTCTGACGCACAGCTTGTAAGTACATTTCTGCCACTGATGATTCAAACGCGAGTTTTGAGCTGTGTAGAGTAGCGCCTGTTGTTTGTCGTTTCTCCGATCACAAATGCAGACGTGGTGATGTTTGCGCGGCGCGATGCAACACGATGCGTAAAAAGACAGTATAAGTCATTATAATCAGTAATTATTTTCCCACTGGATGCAACAAATGCCTCGTTTGTAATGGGTTTTATTGTTTTTGTGTGGTCGCGCCATGAAACACCATCACAATACAGTGAGGGGCGTAACATTTCCGTCTCAAGCTAGAGGTATTCGGCCAATCGCAATGCACCAGATAGCTGGCCAATCAGAGCACGCCTCGCTTCTCAGAACGATGAGCTTTGTAAAAATCGACGCGTTTCAGAAAGGCGGGGCTTAGAGGAGCAACAATAATGTACAGTATGTGGAAAATAATGTGTTTTTTGAACTTTAAACCACATAAACACATTGCGTTACACCAAATACACAAAATAATGTTCTTTTTAGCAACATATGACCCCTTTAATGTAACTATTTATAATGTGAATCAGCCAGAATGGGACTCTGGGTTTTCTTACTGGTCATGAGTGTGACCACTGTCATGTTTACACCAAGTTTTAAATGAAAAAGTAATCTTAAAGGGATGGTTCTCACCCCAAAATGAACATTTTATTATCATTTACTCACCCTCATGTTGTTCCAAGCCTGTATAAATTTCTTTCTTCTGTGGAATACAAAAGAAGATATTTTGAAGAATGTAACCAAACCATTGACTTACAGATTTTGGGTGAACTATCCATTTAATAATGCAATAATAATAATAATAATAATAATAATAATAATTGACCATTTAAATATAATCTAAATATTTAAATATGTCTCAGATATGGTAGTTGTATCTATATGAATTGTTTTACGTGCTTCCTTTCAGAGGGATAAACTGAAATGAAATGGCTTTGGTCTTGTGACTTTGTACACCCATCATGCAAAAATGATCACATCAATTTAAGACAGTCTGCATTTTGATTAATAGCTGATAACTCTGTATAAAACACATAGACAATATATTTTAGACCCTTCAAGCTAAAAAAAACGGATTGTCTATTTACACTAAGTGCAAATAGCCCGTCTTGTTGGCAAAGGCTATTTACATTAACTCCACCCGCTAACGTGCGATTGGGTTAGTCAACACTAAAAAAAGACGTTCGTTCTGCATCAGTTTCCTTCAAAAAATGAAGGAAATAATCAAAAAGTTGAAAAAGTATTGGTTAGGGTAGGTGTAGGGAGGACTTTATTGTCCCAATAAGGTGGCATCTATTTAATAATTTGAATTAAAACTATAATTTACACTTAATACGTTATTATTGCGTACTGATTTATAATGTACTACAATACTGAGGTGCAGATAATTGCCACTATTTGCAACAAGTAGTATAAATAGCAGAAAATCTTGCTATTTTAACATAGTGTAAATAGAATCCATCGCTATTTGCACTTAGTGTAAATAGTATCTATTGCTAAAAAATATGCTATTTGCACTTAGTGTAAATAGCATCTAATTGCTATTTACACTGAGCGTAAATAGCATCCATTGCTATTTGCACTTAGTGTAAATAGCATCTATCACTATTTACACTTAGTGCAAATAGCCGCTGCCAAAAAAAAAAAAAAACCCACCATTGGTCAGATATATTACTAGTGGGATTAAATATTTTAGCAGTTGTTGTAGATCAGACAAAGTCGTTTAAAGGAGCAGGCATCATGTTTTTCTCAGAAAAAGAATTTATTATCTAGTGGCTGGTTTTCTTTTTTTGTCGACGTCAGTATTAAGAGAATGGGGAGTTCCCAAGACAATCGATTCACCATTTTAATCGAAACCTATTAAGATGTACGTTTTTTAATAAGAGTGTGACAGCATAATAAGGTAAACGTTTCTCCCCACACGCAGGTGAAGCCCAGATTTCCTCACTATTAAGCACATACGCCTCAGTGAAAGGAAGTTTTGAGGTCGTGCTTAAACTTTTATCTCTGTAATCTGCTCTTAATGTACGTTTCGAGACCCGCCGCCTAGTGCAGCAAAGACGCCTAGTGGGGAACCAAAGACGCCCTAGTGAATGAATCGCGTATTCGGCTCAATGTCATTCATTGAGGGAATCCGCTCGGCCACCTTAAGCGCTCACTGCTGTGTTGTTACATTGTAGCGGAAAGAATGTCGGAAAGGGCCGATGATGACGTCAGGGGGGAGCAGCAGCAGCAGCGCAGAGCGGCCAGGCAGCTGAAGCAGCGGGGAGAAGCCTCCACAGCAATGGCGACTGTTGCGGAGCGCAGATCCCTGCCTAGTCCTGAAATAATGCTGGGACAGCCTTGGAGCAGCTGGGTCGATGCTGTGAAACTCTACGGGAGCGACGGTGAGTTGATCGGCCGCCGTCGGCCATTGCGTTTCAGCGGGCAGCCGCGTCAGATCGCGAGCTTTTGCCCGATTGCGTGCAGTTTTGAAATATTAAGAAACGCGAGAACAAGCCAGCAAGTGTAACTATTTATGTAACGCGATCCAAATCGCTTCCTCAGGTACAGAATTGGAAGAAAGTTTGAAAGAGTGCGGGAAAAATCGCGAAGCCATGAGACTCTGCAGAGACGGTAAGTAGTGTTGCTTTCTCTGGTCAAAGGTGTGTTTTTGTTTTGGTGCTGTGTGGAGACTTTTCACGCACCGGCTCGCCGTGAAACAAGTGCAGCTGACTTTTGACAGTACTACCCAAGAAAACACTGCTATTACGATAGTTACAAGCGTTTAAAACGAGCTCTTGTATGCGTGTTTACATAGGCTGTTCTGTAGGAACATTAGTTACTATACAGGTCCGAGCTGCATGTTAGAACTTGCGAGTTTGAATTGAAATGAAAGTAGCTGAAGTAGAATACATGCTATAATATGCATGTAATTGCCATGCTTAAAATGTTTTAAATGCATACAAACAGATATATGACATTTGAATAGAAACCTACATGCGGAATATGTTTGGATAAGTCACACATGTCATGATACACTAATTGTTTAAATGTTAGAATATGTAGAATTGTACTTTTTTACTACACAGCTGTTTGAAGTACTTGATTTTTAATGGTCATTCACTGCATTTGGTCGTCAAATTGTCAGAGCCGTTGCTGTATAAATAACCACTCATCTGGGAAACTGTTCTGTATCTCTACAAGCAATGCCCATATTTTTGCTCATTTATCCTTGTAATAAGTAGGGAAATATAAACAAAGATAGGTCAGGCTTTTCTTTAGTGTTCCTGGACACCCCAGCAACCTATAATTATTTGTTAACTAGCTGCTTCACGTCAAAGTCCTCTTCACCCAGATTATTTTTAAGTGTACTGTAGTCAAACATATTATGATACATTTAGTGTTTAAATGTCAGAATTCTGAAATCTGAATTACATGTAGAATTATACATATTTATTTCATGACTCTCTGGAATACTTGATTTTTATTGGTCAGTCACTGTATGAATAACCACTCATCCGGGAAACTGTTCCATATCTCTACAAGTACACTACTAAAATAATTCAAGTACAAATTCAGTGTTTAATGTCCATGTATTTGCTTATTTGGTGAGTATCCTTGAAATAAGTAGGGAGGTATAAACATGGACAAGTCAGGATTTTCTTTAGTGTTCCTGGACACCTCAGCGACCTTTTTAGCTTATATAATTTAAGCTCAGATCAATATTTCATGTATATTTATTAATTATTTGTTAACTAGCTGCTTCACGTTGAAGTGATCACCCTGTTTTTATTTTGCGATAATTAACAACTGACTGAATGTTAGCTCTTACTTAGGTTCAAATGAATGTAAGGGTAACACTTTAAGTTGTCCTTGTTACACATGTTACATGTACTTACTATTATAATAACAATAAATTATGCATGATTCCATGCAAGTAACCCTAGACCAAACTCTAATCCTACCCGTTCCCATATAGTAAGTACATGTAGTTAATTAATATTACACTGTAACAAGGACACCTTAAAATAAAGTGTAATGAATAAAAGTAACTCGGCTGTATCATTTATGTGTCTAATGGTCAAGGTAGTTGTCGATCAGATTTTTTTAATCCACCTTTTGTAAATTAAATATGTGTAACTAGCATATTAGTAACCCCAACAAAGCAGATGATATTTACAGTGTCTGTCATGGGTGTTCTTATGAAGATCTTAGCTTTATACTTAGTTACCATGAAGTTTATAAACATGTAATCACCAGGCTTTTTTCTCGCTCTTTTTCTGTTAGTATAGGAAGCATGAAATACTGTACCTGTCAGGGCATTTATCTAACAGTGCATTTGCATTGACAAACAATAGAGCTATCTTGTGCACCACTGCTCCATTGCACAATTTAGAGTAAATTGGTAACGTCTGGGAAGACCCAAAGTCGTCGCACAGGAGTCTGTCAGATATGTCAACCTTAGGGTTACATAAGATTAAAAACAACACCTTTTTGCCTGTACGGACTGAAATCATTGCTGGTTTTATGTTGAGCTTTAATTAGTGTTTTCTATTTAAATTTAGATTTCATTTTTAGCAGATCTGTTCTCGGGTCAAAGTAAAGCCAACGCTTCGAACACATCTTTATTAAGACTTTCGTTTCAGTTTCAGCATTGTCTGTGCTTGAAATATTTATGTGTGAGGATGTATTAAATGCAGTATATGTTTTGCTGTAGATATGGATGTTATTGCTTCTATGCCTCAGCTTAAGAGCAATACATGTTATTGTATAGTCAGGACGGGGTGTCCAGCCTAGACTGCAGGATGATTTGAGGAAAAAAGAAAAGAAAATATCTTTAAAACATTCATGTCTATGTATTGTATTGATATAATCTATTCATAATGATTAAAGGGACAGTTTATTTAAAAATTTTGTCACTTATTCACTCTCATGGTGTTCTAAACCTCTATACTTTTTTCTGTAAGATGGAAATTTGACAGTTTTTGAAGGATGTTGGTATTTTTGATGACTTGACCATTGATGGGAGACATTTCTCAAAATATCTTCTATTATGTTCCACAGAAGAAAGTAAATCAGACATGTTTGATACAACATGAGGGTGAGTAAATAATAGAAAGTTTTTGGGTGAACTGTCATTTTAAAACTTGGTTATCAGCTGAAGCTGAAACAATATTGAAAACATAGACAGGTACATGGAAGAATATTAGGGTTGAAAAGTGAATTTTACGTTTCAGTTTTCTCTGAATGATTAATAGAGATATTGTATTAATACTAGTTTAGCGTTGCCGGCGGCAGACTGAGATGCAAGCCTGTAAGTAAAATGGGTCGTACAATTTCGTACAGAGTAAAGTTTAACTCTAATTTTGTCTAAATATTCGGTTTTAGACAGCTCATTAAAACTAAATTAACAAACTAAAGGTATCCAGCCAAATGCAGTCACTGATTTGCACTTTTTCTTTTTCAAAATAATCTGATTACTGTTTGACTATTATTTCCTAATTACCAGTTGTGTATGTATGTATGTATGTGAAATCGAGTGCCTGTGGTCAGGGAAATTTCACTTCGAATTGCCTTTTGTTGTACTTGATTATTTGTTATTAAAGTGCCATAAAAATTATTCTGGACTTGAAGGTTGAAGGACCCGAATAGGCAATCACATGTTGATCATGCAGGAAATACAAAATATCACATGCTGATCATGCAGGAAGTAAAAAATATCACTCATGCTCTACAACGTAATGCTAAGAGAAATTCTTACTTTCCACAGAGAAAATGCTCTGTGAATATAATTGTGTAGCAGATAGATGTCTGTATGCACTAATCTAACCAGCGTGCCTAATTCATTTCTTGACAGTCTCTCACAAACTGCAAAACTGCCCTGAGAATTATATAAAGCCAACTTACTTTGCTGAAAGTGTTTGATCATCTGATCTGAAGTTGATGAAGGCCAGAGGCTGTGATTGGACCCTCTCTCTCTTATTTTTTACCCATTCATGACTTGAGAGCTAACCTGGCCAACCATGTTACTAATCTGCCAAGAAACAAAATATGGCTTATCACTGCCTTTTAGTCTTATTTGTAGTTTTGAGAATCTTTGAGAGTCTTCGTAACATTATAAGCTTAGATGTAACTGTTATTTAGATTCCATTTCTGATTATTTAGTCAATTCATATACATGCACTTTTGGGGTCAGTGAGATCCTTTCTGAAGAAGTCTCAATTTATGCTCACCAGTACTTCATGTAATTAAAAACAAAAACATTAATATTGTGAAAAATTACAATGTAAAATGACTATATAACTGTAAAATATTTCTCATGTATTTTATTTTTGTGATGGCAAAGCTGAATTTTCTGCATCATCATTACTCCAGTCTTCAGTGTCAGGTGATCCATATTAGAAAGCATTCTAATATGCTGATTTGCTGCAGAAGAAACATTTGTTATTATTATTAATGTTGAAAGCATTTGTACTGTTGAATAATTTTCTGGAAACCATGATACTTTTTTTCAGCATTCTTTCATGTGTTTTTCAAAAGTTCAAAAGAACAGTAGTTATTAAAAAGGAAAATCTTCTGCAACATTATAAATGTCTTTACTTTCACTTTTGATTAATATAAAGCATCCTTGCTGAATAAAAGTATAAATTTCTTTAACATTTGACCAGTAGTGTGTTAAGTATTGTTGGATTTCAGAAGGACAATAAAAAAGTTTAGTTTTGTTTCGGTGGGGGGCCAGTTTTGGAAAAGTATGTATAACATTAGCAAGAATACCAGTCCTCATTTTTGTCAGCTACTGAAGAGTAATTACCAAACCAAAAACCATCTGAACCAGCAGGAGCGGAGATTTCATAACCCCAGAAGCTGGTGTTCCCACAAACACACACATATAAACAGTGGAACAGTCTATTTTGCACTTGCACGATTGCTGTACGTTGATCAGTGAAAAGTGACTGAATGGAGAGATGTGTGGTGAGGATCGTGCAGCTCTTCATCAGGTGGGGAAAAGCGAGCGGGGAGGTGACGCAGACACACCAGGCATGGAGTTAAACCTGCGAGTGTGTTCGTGCACTGGGCTTCTAAGAGCTTCTCTACCTAGATCGTTTATCATTGACAATGAAAGGGATGGTCAAATTATCCGCTCACAGTCTCTCTCTCTCTTCCTGTCTCTCTCACCTTATCGCCATCTCTGTGTCTCTCTCGCTTTGTCACAATCTCTTTTTCTGTCCCTCTTTTCTCTCTCCTTCATTTTCGTATCCATAACTTCCATCCGCATCTCCATTCTCTCACTTTCAGCACATTCTGTCTGTCCTCTACTTCCTCTCAGACCTGAGACGCATAATTAGAAGACAATAGAATATCTGTGGTTTTCATGTCAAGTCAACCCGGCTCTGATGGAGTGAGCGTATCCTGCCTGCATCTCTGATATGCTGCCATAAGCATGTTGTTGTCTAATGTTGGGATTGATATCCGGAAGAGCGCTAAGGCTCAGATTTTATTTTGTTGTTACGCCGGAAAGCTCATTTGAAATTTTTAAAGGACACTGTCCTCATCATGTTCTTTGAAATGGATGTTTCTCTCTGTAGGAATCCCTCAAAGCTGTAAAAAAGTGCTGTTAAAAATATAGCAAAGCTGTTAAAAATATAGCATGTAACCTTTAAGGCTGCTCCTGAAAATAGGTCCTCCTTAGGCCCTATAAAGCACTTGTCTTTGCAAGTGTACTACCCATTTGCATTTGTATAGTTTGAATGTGTGTGAAATATGTCTGCATACACCTTGCCAACTGAGAGGACTTGGCTTTGCATCAATGTCTGCATTGTTGTGAATATTTTTTGAGGAAAAATCCCAGAAATATATATAAAATATAAGAAACTTGACTTTTTAGTAAATCATACGAAAAGTCAGGTCTATGTATGTATCAGATGGACATCTTTGTTTGGTTGTTGCGTGTTTCTTACTGTTATTTTAGAATCAGTTGTAAGATGTCAAATTAATTTGAGCATTTTTAATATAATCAGTTGTACTAAATAAATGAGTTAAACTTACAGCCTGAATTCTATTATTTATTTATTTTTGAAGAAATGAAAACTTTTACTTTACTTTTACTTTTAGTCATTTAGCAGACGCTTTTATCCAAAGCGACTTACAAATAAGAAAAAGTAACTAAAACTAAGTCAAAACTCTGTAAATACTATACACACATTTAAGAAAATAAAGAAATTAAATAAAAATGACAAATGCATACAACAGCATTTCAAAACTAAACATTTAAATGAAAACAAAAAAAATAAAGCTAAAAACAATTCAAAATATTAAAACAACAAAAGGTATGAGTATAATAATGCTTCTAACATAACACTAAGCCAGACACCAAAAAAACAACAACATGTGTATGTACAGCCACACACACATACATATAAAAATAAATTCAATATATATATATTATTTCATTTCCAAGTAGTATGAAGTACTAAAATAACTAAAATTAAATAAAACTAAAGCTTAATAAACAACCAATACAGAAGTGAAACAAGTAGTAGGAAAGAGGAAAAATAAAAAGTGATACTTATATCCTTTGCCGGTGTCCCTGCCCGGTGGAGTCGCACGGTAGAGTCGATGGTCTTTATTCTTCGGTCTTCACACAAGGAGACAAGAAAACTTCAGCATGATTTCATTAAATTAATTAAAAGTGACAGAAAAGACTTATTTTTTTTACATTCAAATAAATGCAGTTCTTTTCATCTTTCTATGCATCAAAGAATCCTGAAAATATTAAAGGGGACCTATTATGCCCCTTTTTACAAGGTGTAAAAATGGCTTGTTAAAATGGCCACTTTTAGGGTATGAGTCCAAACGCGTTGATTTTGAGTATGTTACTTTAAATGCAAATGAACTGTTGCTCCCCGAGAAGAGGGCGGAGCTTCAAGAGCTCAAGCTCCTGAATTAGCAGTGCTAGCCTTTGCAAATAAACATTCCACTATTAGTACAAGCCTGTTATCTTTACAGAAAACATACTCTGTTTCAAAGTCAGTCATCTGATATGCATAATAAATTTGTGTTTATGAATTACACAGACGGGGATCACGGCGGGATAAAAATAACAACATAGCTGGTCTCATGCTATCACAAAGTCCCACTTCTGATTAAGAGCTCGACAACTTCAAGCGATCGACTCACATTGCTTTCATATGCAACTTTTAACTACCACATTCCTATTCACAATCATTCTGATAGCACTTAAAGGCAGCATCAGTGAAAACAGGCAGAGACAATGATAGCTTTAGCAATTAGCCTTACAGAGTGCCAAGAAGCTCTTTCAGAAAGGCAATTTGGAAAACAAACGCGTGATACTTACTTTGTCTGGAGCTGACGTTCGCGCACAAAGCATTGGTATTGATTCCTAAACATTTAGGGGACGTTACCATTTTTTTCCGGGATATTTCCTTCAGAAATGATATTTAACCACAGTGTCCTCGGCTCAGATCGGGGAAGATTAGGGCGACTCCTATGTTCGTTAGTGCATCCCAAAACACAACATTGTTAACACTGACATTGTATATATCTCCAGTAATGGCGGACTGCATCTTCTCACTCAGGGCTGTGTTTATGCTAATAGGGCAGAGAGCGTCACAAATGGGCAGGACTTTTCCCCTCAGTGACGTGAACGGAGGGAGAATCTGAAACAGCTCTTTTGGAGAGACTGTTCGTGATTTATTGGTTTTATAAAAAAATTAGTTGGTGGATTTTTAACATTATAGGCTGGTTGTTTTCACACTCTGCAGCCACACAACTGTGTTCAAATTCCTTATAAAAGTGACTTCTGCATAATAGGTCCCCTTTAATATTTCCATGAAAATATTAAGCAGCTTGGTTGTTTTAATATTGTTAATACGAAACATTTCTTGAGCACCAAATCAGCATATTAGAATGATTTCTGAAGGGTCATGTGACACTGAAGACTAGTAATAGCTGAAAAAAAATCTTTCTTTCTACAAACTTTTAAAGGTTCACCTGATAATTTAATATTTATTAATTATTATTACTGATAATTTCATAGTTCATCCACGGACATTTTTTAAATCGTTTTACGTGTATAACACCAGTGACTGATATTTGATAAAGTGATAATCATGTAGCCCATTTGACCTTTTCAGACCTTTTCTTTCTGCTTTCGAATTGTTTTGTTTGAAAATGAACACAGATCAGTTGGAATTACACAAAAGGTGCTGTTTTAGAGATTAAAAAGCTGTTTTTAATTATTGTTGAATCATTCAGTCGTTTTCACGTTCAATGAAACTGATAAATATCAGTCTGCCATACTGGGTATATCTATAACTGATAAAATGACAAGATTTAGGTTTGCAAACAGCTCACTTTGCATCAGGACAGCTGTGGCTCCAAACCCTAGCCTTGGTTATCTACTTCTTGATGGTTATCTTTTGTGAATTCCTAAAGAGACTATTGTCCTGAATCCTGATTGGCGGTGATTACCGTGAGAAGATCACAAGTACACCCAGGTGACGCTGATGATTCGATGGCATCTTTTCAGGCGGTGATGTTTTTTTGGAGTGTCCTTGTGTCTCTGCGTGAAGGGGCTGCAGTGGAACGGCAGCCGTAGCCCTGCTCCTGTCCCCTCACTTAATCACTCACACTAATTAACCTCCTGGCTCTCAGACTAATGGACAGTTAGTGCCTCTCTGAGCTCCACATCAGCCGACAAAAGACTTCTGAATATAAGGCTTGCAGCTCATTTATTCCTTCAGTTTGTTTTTTATGAAGTGATTATAATTGGTGTTGCAAGTTCTTTAATGTGAAGATGTATTGTCAGTGCATCTGCTTTCAATATCTAACCCAGTGAAAGTAGATAGGAGATGGGTTACTTGAGGAGAGAGATGGAGAAAAGGGGATTATGATGCAAGCCAGAATCAAACACGCGTTTTCTGCATGTGCATCAAGGCTGCGAGGCCACAGTTCCATCCCGAACACATTCTCAGCACCATGGTGAATAACAGATCTTATAGTATTTTTTTTAATGATTAGTTCAAAAAGGACACAAGCCAGAATTGAAGCTGCATCTCTTGTGTGAGCACCACAACTCAACATGCAAACTGCTAGGTCATGGTTCAGACTGAAGCCCATTTTCAGTGTCCTGATAAATACAGTGGGGAAAAATATTATTTGATCCCCTGCTGATTTTGTACATTTGCCCACTGACAAAGAAATGATCCGCCTATAATTTTAATGGTAGGCTTATTTGGGCAGTGAGAGACAGAATAACAACAAAGAAAATCCAGAAAAAAAGCATTTCAAAGAAGTTATAAATTTATTTGCATTTTAATGAGTGAAATAATTATTTGATCCCCTATCAATCAACGAGATTTCTGGCTCCCAGGTGTCTTTTATACAGGTAAGGAGCTGAGTTTAGGAGCATTCTCTTAAAGGGTGCACTCTCTTAAATCTCAGCTTGACACTTGTCCACAGAAGCAATCAATCAATCAGATTCAAAACTCTCCACCATGCCCAAGACCAAAGAGCTCTCCAGGGATGTCAGCGACAAGATTGTAGACCTTGTACACATTGAAGGTGACAACAGTTGGTGCGAATATTCACAAATGGAAAACCACAAAATAACTGTCAGTCTCCCTGGGACTGGAAAATGTCATGCAAGATCTCACCTCGTGGAGTTTCAATGATCATGAGAACGGTGAGGAATCAGCCCAGAACTACACAGGAGGAGGATCTTGTCAATGATCTAAAGGCAGCTGGGATCATAGTCACCAAGAAAACAATTGGTAACACACTACGCCATGAAGGACTGAAGTCCTGCAAGTTCCCCCTGCTCAAGAAAGCACATGTACAGGCCCGTCTGAAGTTTACCAATGATTCAGAGGAGAACTGGGTGAAAGTGTTGTGGTCAGATGAGACCAAAATCCAGCTCTTTGGCATCAACTCAACTCGCCGTGCTTGGAGGAGGAGGAGGAATGCTTCTTATGACCCCAAGAACACCATCCCCACCGTCAAACATGGAGGCGGCAACATTATGCGTTGGGGTTGTTTTTCTGCTAAGGGGACAGGACACCTGCACCGCATCAAAGGGACGATGGACGGGACCATGTACCGTCAGGGCCAGGGCGTTGAAGCCAGCCAGAGCATTGAAAATGGGTCGTGAATGGGTATTCCAGCATGACAATGACCCAAAACACACGGCCAAGGCAACAAAGGAGTGGCTCAAGAAGCACATTAAGGTCCTGGAATGGCCTTGCCAGTCTCCAGACCTTAATCCCATAGAAAATCTGTGGAGGGAGCTGAAGGTTTGAGTTGCCAAATGTCAGCCTCGAAACCTCAATGACTTGGAGAGGATCTGCAAAGAGGAGTAGGACAAAATCCCTCCTGAGATGCGTGCAAACCTGGTGGCCAACTACAAGAAACGTCTGACCTCTGTGATTGCCAACAAGGGTTTTGCCACCAAGTACTAAGTCATGTTTTGCGAAGGGGTCAAATACTTATTTCACTCATTAAAATGCAAATCAGTTTATAACTTTTTTTGAAATGTGTTTTTCTTAATTTTTTGTTGTTATTCTGTCTCTCACTGTTCAAATAAACCTACCATTAAAATTATAGACTGATCATTTCTTTGTCAGACGGCAAACGAACAAATCAGCAGGTGATCAAATAATTTTTTTTCCCCACTGTAAATGATCTTGCAGCATTTAGTTCAAAAGGACACACGCTAGAATCAAACCCACATCTCCTGCTTGAGCATCAAGGCTCCTTGTTAATTTTTCATTGTGAACTCATTAATGAAATTATATTTTAAACAATAATGAAATAGTTTTGGATGTATACTTATTTTGAAAAGCGATTATTTACATTTGAATTAAATACATTTAGATATCTCTTTCTTTTTTCAAGTTTGAAAAACAGCATTACAGTGACTTTGCTGCCATTTGTAAATCTCACAGATTATTTGATTCTTTTGCCCTTAACCCTAAAAGGGGGAACACATCCTGGGGGATACAAACGTTTGAGAAGCAGTGAAAGTGTAGGTCTTATATCTTGGTTTCATCTTGAAAGGGTGTTTGTTGTGAATATTTAGATGAGGTGACTTTTGTTTCTGCATTCTTTGTTTAGCTCACAGGAAGCATTTAAAACTGCATGGCTGCATGTAGTGGGAAACTACTTACCCTCCAATAGAAGTTGATCTAGTTCGCATATTACTAGTGCTGTCAAACGATTAATCACATCCAAAATAAAAGTTTTTGTTTACATAATATATGTATGTGTGCTGTGTATATTTATTATGAATATATAGATACACATGCATGTATATATTTCAAAAAAATGTGTGATGTTTATATATTAAATAAATATAGTTATTTATAATATAAAGTATATGAATATAAATATAGACATGTATATACATGTAAATATTTTCAAAATATATTCTGTATGTGTGTGTATTTATATATACATTAGGGATGTGCATCTCCATAACTGAGGCCGATGCGATACGCATCTCGATGCATAGCCAACAATACGATACGTTGAAGATACATATGAAGCAGCTAGCGATGCGATGTGATACAATTCACCCCTATTACGATGCAGTGCGATTCGATTTCGATTCAATTCGATTCAAAACAATGCGATTCGATGCAATACGATCCAATGGAAAAAATATGACCGCTTTTATTTCTTTGGTTCAGACAGACAGCAAATCATAAATTAAATTTATGTGTCTTCTGACTTCTAATGCCTCGAGGCCTGTTTCATAAAACAAGTTTACCAAATAGGCCAGGCTTATTTCAGTTAGTCTTACTCACTGTCAAATTATTTGGTTCCATAAAGCAAATTTAACAAAGATCAAGCTCAGTCACTGTGGATACTTATGCTGGAAAGCTAACCTGGTTCAGGGCAGGCTAACTGTCAGGCTAAGCTGAGCTCCTCACTGACCAATAGCAACACAATGATATTACCACTGACTCTCTCACATACTATCATAGCCATGCAGCCTTTCTCTCTGGTTTTATAACAGCTGTACCTTTTATAGTTAGAACAGATAGCATTAGAACATTACAATCTAACATTGCTCTTTAAAGCATTAACAATCACTAAACTAAAAGTTAAAATCACTAAATTAAAACTACATTTTAACTGCTAAGAAACACACATTAACTCATCTGAGCTTAGTAATTAGGACTGTATTAGCTTACATTTTATTTACCCATTGCAATAGTCCCTTTACAGTTACTGCTATCATAAAAGGCATATTTGACTCAGAATTATTGCGCTCCATCTGTTTAGAGCGCATGCGTGCAGCAGCGCTCGTCCACTCGCGTAAGCCCACTCCTGACAGCAAAATGGATATATTTTCATGACTTTCTAACATTTTCAGATGAAAAATATACTCGTGACATGTCAGTTATGCACTGAGGAAAACAAAATGTCTCAAATGCATTAAACAGCACAAATATATTCGCTGTTTGCCATGGTTGATCGATTTGATCCATGATCGACATTAAGGGTTGATTAAGAATAAGCGTGCACAAATTAGTTAGATTGTGTGACTTCCATTGTTGTTTATAACCGCTTTATCTTCGATTGATTTGTTAGGTTATTTCAAGTCAGGTTTTGGACTTTAATCCCCGCTTTTCCTCAGGTCTCCGTAGTGCTGTTGTGATTCGTCATATTCACGCGCAGCAGTGATGAGAGAACGCGCTTGAGAAACAGTTTCGAGAGGAGAAATCAATCTACATATAAAATATTGGTCACAGATTATTGGTCACTTTCTAAACAATAAAAGTGTAGCGCATCCACTAGTAATTACATATAAATAAATAGTTTTTTACTGATGCAAATATGTTAGAAACGATGCATTGCGATACAAATGCCAAATTTTATCCGATGCACACTTTTAAACCGATGCATCGCATCGTTAACTTTTTTTGCCGATGCACCGAGCGAATCGGGGAATCTTCCCATCCCTGATATACATAATAAATATACACAGAACACAAACATATATTATGCAAACAAAAGCTTTTATTTTGGATGCGATTAATCGCGATTAATCGTTTGACAGAACTAATATTTACACATGTTGGAGGGAACTTAAAAAGCTGTTGTTCAACATTAGCTTATTAGGTTTACATTGAAATTTTATGAATTAAACGTCTCTAAATGTTTGTATCTCGGGATACATTGCTCTTTTAGTGGTATAAATCAAGATATAAAACCATAGCCTGTATAGACTGCGATTTTATGGCTTGTGTTTTATAAAATCAAATCTTTTTGTAATCTTGACAAAACACATATCGTTGGAAAGGTCTGACAGTCAAGGTTCCATATTTGGTAACTGTTTTGTAATAGAAGTTATATTGTGACAGAAAATGATTGATTTGTGACACAAAACTGCATCAAAAAAAAAAAAATTCAATAGAGTTTGGGTGTAACCCAGTGGTTATTTTTGATACAGTGCCCAAACAAAATCTCTTGATTAGACATATGGCTTTGATTTTACAGCAATTTTAGAGTGCAACATATTTTATAAAATATTTATTTTATATAAAATAAAAAAAAAATAGTAAATCAGTAATAAAATTTCTTTACTGTAAATTTAAACTTTTATCATTTTTTTTAATACTTTTTTTTTTAAAATGCTTTCACTTCAGCAATAATCTGCTATATGTCTTCTTACCAAAGTGTTCAGGAATTACAACCATTTTGTAGCAAGCATTGATAAACAAGTGTTCTGTTTTCAGTGAATTTATACCCCCAAAGGGGCGATGTATCCTGGGGATACAAACATTAAAATCAAAAATAAGAGTCAAGTTTTGAAAAAAATCATGAAATTGCATTATTTGATTCCCAATAAGAAAATAGCAATAAATTAATTTTCTGATGTCTCTATGGGTTTTCACCCAAAATGAAAATTCTGTTATTAATAACTCACCCTCATGTCGTTCCAAACCTGTAAGACCTTCGTTCATTCTCGGAACACAAAATAAGTTATTTTTGATGAAATCTGAGAGCTTTCTGACACTGCATAGACAGCAATGGAACTGACACATTTAAGGCCCAGAAAGGGAGCAAGTACATTGTTAACATGGTCCATGTGACATCAGTGGTTCAGCCTTAATTTTATGAAGCTATGAGAATACTTTTTTGTGCACAAAAGAAAACAGAAATAACGACAACTTCATTCAACAATTTCTTCTCTTCAGTGTCGGTCTTTTACATGCAGAATTGTCATTTTTGTGTGTTGTTTTTCCAAGTTCAGTGTATATTCTTGTTTTTTAGAGAATGGTCTTTGGCATGTTGCCAACTTCAACTCAGGTCAGGTGTTTTAGACGTTTTCGTAAAGTGTCTGGAACAAGTAGTTTGCATTTGTAGCAAGGTCCGCATTAAGCCTCACTAAATAGCAGAGACTAAAGTGATTTCTTTCTTTCTTTTTTTAATGTGCAGATCTTTTTTCCACTGCTTTCATCTATTTTCAGTGCAGTTATTTGTGTGGTTTGGGTAGACTGCTTTCCACAAACCGCTGTCAATTCAGGGCACTTTCTGAAAGTATGAATCTTGAAAGCTAAATGCCACCTACTATACGGCTCTCCTCAGCTCGCTTGTTTATAATCTTTCGGCCTTGCAAATATTTCACAACTTTACAACTGCCACTCTTAATCTGCAATCTCTATTTCTTTCTTCTTCTCGTTCTCTCACTCAGTTACTCTTTTCCTCACTGGCTCTCCCACACGCCTCGCTCAGTGGAGGACCCCCTCCCCAGGCAACCTTTGAAATGCTGGTGCGGTGGCTGGCTATCCCTTATCACTTATTTGTTTCCTTTCTTATGAAAACAGAGTAGCGCTGCTGCGGGTGACCCCATGCACCACATGAACTCGCCCAGACGCTTTTCCCAGAACATCCCTAGAATGGCCTGGGTGGCCTCACCTGAACCGGGCTGTTGATAAACTGAACCGACAGAGTTGCGGACAGACACTGGTGTGCACTATGGAAGCAAGTGTGCTTAGGCATTTTGTGTGTGTATGATCTGATGGCAGATTGGGAAGATTTAATTAAGGCTCTATTCATTGGTTAGGTCAGATTTTACGTGCGATTTACACTTGATTACGCTGTGTGTCCTAATCAGGAGTGACATGATTCTAGCAAGAAGTAATTTGTCTGTTCATAATGACCAAGAACATGCAACCAGAATAAATTTGCTCTGTAATATACAGTAAAGTTTTGTACAGCGTGGTTTTGGTTTCATTTATTTAAAAATGTTGTTAAATGTACACTACCATTTCAAAGTTTACAATTGGTAAGATTTTTTCCTAAATGTTTTTTAAAGTCTTACGTTCACCAAGTCTGCATTTATTTGATCAAAAATACAGTAAAAATAGTAATATTGTGAAATATTACAATTTAAAATAGCTCTTTTATATTTAATATATTTTAAAATGTGAATTATTCTTGTAGTGACAAAGCTCAATTTTACTCCAGTCTTCAGTGTCACATGATCCCTCAGAAAACATTCTAGTATGCTGATTTGATGCTCAAGAAATATTTCTTATGATCAATATTGTGCTAACTAATATTCATGTTGAAACCGTGAAACATTTTTTTCAGGAGTCTTGTGAAACAAACAGTATGTGTGTGTGTGTGTGTGTATATATATATATATATATATATATATATATATGTATTTATATATATATATATTTCATTACAGTAATTTTCATGAAGCATATGCAAATTGTTTTTCTTTGTCCATTTGCGTGTTAAATGTTCAAGCTCATTAACTAAATGACATTTAAAAAATAATTAACAGTATTAGATGTTTATTTGTAGTTTTCAGAAGTGAATTATTTACATTTTTATATTTGGATGAATTAATTTATAAGTAAACAGTTGTAGATGTCTTTATTTTTTCGAATTGAAAAATGATTTATGTATTATTTTTATTTTTGAATTATTAAATTGATATTTGATTTCTTCAAATATACAGATTTTTAAAGGCTTTATCAGCATTTAACGCCCTAAACACACTGCACGATTTTCAGCTGTCCCGGACAAAAGATTGGCATTGTGAAACGATTGTGGCGATTTCTGTGATCGTGGCTCCTCGGTGATCCTGTGTCATATAGAGGTTCAAAGAAGGCCATTATCACGGTCTTGTGACCAAAGATAGCTTACGATACTGCGTGATCTTCGCACAGTTTGTTTGCTGTTACGATCCACGTTTACTGACCAACCAATAAAAATGCGTCATGAAATCAACGCGACATGGCGCTAAAACATAAAACTGCATACCTTAAGCTCTTATTCCTTCCTCTTTGGCCGCTTCCACTTTTTTTTCAGCACACATAAAAAATACAACTGCTAGTGTGATTTATCATGCTCTTCTTGTTTACCATGAGCGCATGCTGATGACGTTTTATTGTTCTATAGAAACGTGTGTCGTAGCATACGAATCAGTAGGTGTCATCATCGTACACTCTACACACGTCGTAGCCAAGTTTATTAGATCCATGTCGCACAGTGTGACATGCGGTGATCTTATAGGATGGCTAAAATCATGCAGTGTGTTTTGGGATAAGAGAGAGTTTTGAGAGATAGAATCATTCATTTTGCATTGCATTGCATTGTAAAGTTTTTCTAACGAGCGAATTAATAATATTGACTTCTACAGTCACGCAAAGCTGAAAGTAGCTGTGTTGTTATAATCATCTCATCATGCTGTGTCAGAAAAGCACAAAACATTGCGACCTGCTAATGAGTGTTTTGTGTGTGTGTTTTTGCAGACATGCCCATCTTTGGCCAATGTCCTGCCCAGGATGACTTCTACCTGGTCATGTGCAGCCACTGCAGTCAGGTAGTCAAACCCCAGGCCTTCCAAGCACACTACGGTAAGAACACCTTCTGCTCTCGCTCTCTGCGTTTCTCTCACTTTGCTCTCCCTGCCATCTTCAATGGAGGTGTTTTAGAAAAATCTTATCTCACTCAAGGGAATTAAGACAGAAATCCCTCCCGCCCCCACCTCTGCTCTGCCTCAACTATCAAAACATGAAGAGGGAAGAACACAAGCCTTTGATACCCACCGCCAGAGTTCTGTTTACTATCCTCAAGTTAATATTTGATGTGCTCTTTTTAGTCAGCACGTCTGTGCTGTTTTATCCAATCTAGCACATGTAAAACCTCCCACAAGATGTCAGAAAATTTCAGGAATAAAAAAATAAAATCACTCTCATTTCAGCACACCTCTGATCTGTGTTTTACTTGAGGGTTTTATTTATTTATTTTTGAGCTGTTTAAAACGTGTCAGCAGTGGTTTAACACTGTAGAATTTATTTTAGCACATGAACATTACAAATTCATCTGCCAAAATGCTTTGAGCATCTTTACAAATTTCAAGAAAGTGCTCTCAAATGTTTGTTTTTGCAGCGATAACTCCTAATAGAGCAGGAGTGTTTTTCTTATTTATTGAAATCTCTGTTAAAAGTGGTTTCATTACTCTGATTTAAAAAATGTTTGGCCCAGTCAAGATCTTGCTTTGTCCTAGCCGTTTCTTTGATTTCACCATAATTAACCTTGAACGAAAGTCTCTGTTAGCAGATGCTGAGTCTGTTGTTTAAGAGTTTAAGATTCTGAAGTAATATTAGCTGGTTCACTTGAACTCATTATTTTAGTATTGGCCACAAGGGGGAGCCAAAATGTCTTTAAATCCCTCTGGCAAATTGCTTTGGTGCTTTTTAGCATGCTGTAAAAGTAGGGCAGGAAAAAAAAATCAAAACACTTTCTGATGTGAAGTGCAAATGGCTGTGTTTTAATTTACCCAACATGTCTGCATATGCTGTGTGTTTGAAAGTGAAGGAACCACATTTTATTCTGTCATACTCTAACACGCATCTGGGTTGGTTTGCTTTGAGTCTGCCCGAGTCACATCCAATGTAATGCAAAACACCTCAGGTTTAAGTTATATGCTGGCTTGTTTTTTATTTTTAACGCCATTTTGTCTGCCGTTTCAGTGTGATTTTATGGCCTTTAGATCTTTTAAGCCTAATATCAAAATTGTAGCAATATGGAATTAGGGATAATCATTTTTGTAATCACAATCACAGTGCAAAACATAATTGCATCATTTGTCAGAATAATCTAAATTGTTTTAATAATAATGAAACCTAAAAATGTAATCACTATTTTGAAAAAAGTAGTTTAATTTCTTTGTTAAAATTGTGTACTAGCATATATAGAATAATGTTTTTTTTGTCATTTGACATCTTCCTAATATGTGGATATTTTAGTTACTCTCAAAGCTACAAGTGTTGTAAAACTCTCTGCCTGGTGTACACAAACATTCGTGAACCATTAATGACACAGTGCAGCTGTTCATGGGCTATCAGAACCCAAAATGAGACTGTTATTTGACTGGAAGATTTCCCGTGGCCTTAACTGAATCCAAAAACATGTCACTGGACTGAGAATTTGTGCAGATTGTGAAAGTTGCAGCACTCTCTCGAGAGCCAAAACATGTCGACATCAGTGCACTTGACGCTCTGTTCATCTTCCAGATCATCAGTTTTCAGGACGGCATTGATCTTTAAATATTCCTCAGTATGATCTGTTTATTTCACTCAGACTGAGCCAGTTGTGCTGTGTTTTTTTATTTTTTTATTTTAAAGAGGTCATTACACAGTCACTCACACTAGTGGTGAAAGGGTTTTTTTTTATGAACACTGGGACTCTTTTATTCTAGAAACTGAAAGATTAATGAACAGATTAACTACGCAGACCATGAAACTTTTAAATGCTAGTTCTAGCAAGTGCTTATTCAAGATAAATCATAATGAGCTGAAAAAAAACTGTGGTACTAAGGAATATGTATTGCAAACTACATATGAATCTGCAGTCAGAAAGTTAAGGACAATTTTCAAAATGACTTAAAAGGATTGGCCTTCGTAACAATTTAAAGTCAGATTTTTATATATGTATTTAAATGTGCCATAGTTTTTAATATGTGTTTAAGATCTGCTTGTTGAACATTTGCATGTTAAACATTTTGTGGGAGACATTTGTTCGTGATTATTATGATTTATTTTATTCCCTTCTTAAATAAGAAATGAATTTCTATCCTCTTCAGTTTAAAATGGACTCAAAACATTCCCTTTGATGAAATTGACTAGCTGATTGTTTATCACTGTACTTTAACTACATTATGCATTTGTGGATATTGTAGGATTCTGTAGTCACACTGCACCTCAGTTGATTAGACCGCTATATACTTGTATATAGAAAAGACTGCACTCCTTTTCTCAGTGCTCTGCTTGACTGATAGTTATGTTACCCGCTCTATGTATTTGAAGTTTATTGCTGAAATTGACATTTAAACTTGCAATTATAACAAGCTCTTTTGCAAAATGTAAATGGTTGCATTATATTATTTTTTTACATCATAAAAAAAACCCTCTCATACACAGTGTCAGGGCACATAGATTAGATTGTTTGAGGCCTCTGCCATTTTTAAAATGCATCTTAGAAATAAAAATCAAATATAATTTACTACTGCAAAATGACATCATTGACAAAAGATCTTAACAAATCGATAATGAATTTTTGTTGACTATATTAGAAATACAGGAAGTTTTGAAGGACTGCCGGCTTCTTGATTTGTTCTCCATTTTTGAAAAAAGTGCAAAATTGTACATTTCTACACTGAGCCATTTGTCCACTCTGATCGTCCTTCTTTTGCGCGAGGCTCTTGTTTTTATGTCGGTAGTTCCCTATGGTCATTTGTCAGGTTGCAGTATTTGGTGTACAGTTTCCTTACAACAATCCCAGATTGCTTTTTCAACATGGGGCAGAATGATACTGCGGATTGTTGTGGTGTAATTGGGGCTTTGTCGATTGGGCCTTTAGTTACTCAAATTGTTGTTGGCTCACTTTCTCGGAGCAGAGACAGCATCCCAGAAAATAGCCACAAGCGTCTGTGAGAAATGAATAAGTCAAGGATTTCTTCATGGTGTCCTTCTTTTATTTATTTTTTATTTAAATTTTTTTTTTTTTCGCTTTGTCAGCACAGATAAACACAGGCCAGACATAAGACTAGACTGTTTGTGTGTGTGTGTGTGTGTGTGTGCGCGCGCTTGTGTTTGCCTCTGGTTTGCTGGAGGGCTTAGTGACGAACGCTGGGCCAGAGCAGCAGGACTGTGGGTGTGGGTGTTGTTGACAGGCAAGTATGGAGAGACCAGAGTGTTTGTTAGCGCAGCACAGCGGTTCACTCTTTTGACTAAATGCTCATGCACATTTGTGTCTTGTAATTACGACAGAGAGAAAACAAATGTGTGTATTTAGAAGAGGAGAGTGTCTCTATGTGTGTCTAAGTATTAATCTACTTGGCTTAACTGCAGGTTAGGTCAGCTACCCATTAAAATAGATGTCTTGAAATGAAGATTTCTTTAGTCCAAAACTCTTTTTCAAAACCCAGAAGTTAAGCATTTGTTTGTCCTTTGCTTTTATTTATTTATTTTTTGAAACTCAAAAAATGTTTTTCATTTTTGTGTTACACTCTGTAGATATCAGTTGTTATTGTTATCTGGGGAAAAACTGCAACTAAATTTAAATCTTTAACGCTCCAGAAGTAACTAAAATGTAAAAACGCAAATAACTTTAAAGTAAAATTAAAGAATGAAATAATGCTTGACTTAAGAAATTGTACATAGTTTAAAAAAAATGGTAATAGATATCAACTCTGGCAGCCTTAAAATATTAAACTCAACTAAAAAAAAAGACAAAAAAAAAACACTACCAGTGAATGAAAAAAAATCTGAATAAAAATGGAATACATTATTGTACAAGTTTATTTGCTTTTGCAGTCAACATGTTGAGCATTCAGAGAGTAAAATCTTGTACATTTCTTAACCCTCAGAGAGAAGACACAGCTCCAGCAGCAAGCCCCCATCCAGCTATGGCGCCTCTTCTGCGTTTGCAAACTCTCGAAATAAGGGCAGCCTTGGGGGTGGAGTCGGGGTCGGGACTGTTAGTGGAAGCACACTTGCACGCCCCTCCAGTGCAAACAGCAGCGCCCCCACTAAAATCTTCAAATCAACCAAAGAGAAGCTGCCTCACCGGAAGCCTCACTTCCCCTATAGAGTGCCACAAGACGAGAGGTGTGTATGTGTGTTTTGATGGCGTGTAAGTGAATTTAATGGGTAAATTTCGTTATAAGCAGCCCATTCTTGCATAACACAAAAGATGTAATTTGAAGCACACCCACCTTTGGTACAATATAAGACTCTTTATTTCTCTGCCTCCCAGCCCAATCCCTGCAGTCAAAGTAGAGAAGGTCCATCTGAAGGTGGAATCTTCACCCAAACTCCCCCACGCGCCCCCCTCCTCTTCCTCCAATACTGTGAGCACCTCTCCCTTGAAGCCAGGCCTTAACTTCCCCTCCATACCAAAGGCTCCACAGCTGGCCCCAGGTCAGATCCCCAATGGAAAGGGCCACCTCTCGTCCCAAGACAAGAAACAGGACAGCAGCAGTGCCAGTAGCAGAAGACCCTTGTACAAGAGACAAGGTGAATGTTTATATTCTCTGCTGCTATTGTATATGTATGTCAAAGACAAAAAACACAGACAAAAACAATTTTCGATAACCTTTTTTTTTTAACTTGTGTGTTCCGTTATGTTTTATTTCTCCTTAAATCAGAGCGAGAGTTTAATCCAGATATCCATTGTGGGGTTATGGATATGACAGCACGTAAGCCATGCACAAGATCCTTAACATGCAAGGTATGCCACCTTCTACACTTTGAAATATGTTTTGAGTTGGAATTAGGAATGCATTTTGGACATTTTGGCCCATACAAATAGGCAGTTCTTATTTTTGTTATTACCAGTCATTCACAAATCATACCAATCATTCACAAACCAAAAATAATTCACAATAAAGCTTCAAGTGTCAGACTTTCAGTCAGACTTTTTAAATCCAACCTAAAACCTGGCAAAACAAGCCTAGATTTTATACTGTAATTTATTTTATTTGAGTATCGCCCTAATAATATAGCAATATAGTGTCAATAATATAACAAAAATAGTAAGCTCAGAGGTTTTCATTTATTTTTGAACACATTATTGAAAATATTATACCAATATAGCATTAATATAATTACACATATATATATATATATATATATATATATATAAATATTCCCATTCTTCCTCATATATACAGTGTGTGTATATATATATATATATATATATATATGTATGTGTATGAGATTTTTATTTTTTTAAATTGTCCTAATGTAATATGTAATTAATAACATAGCAAAAATAATTAGCTCAAATATTATATAGTTTTTTTTGTCCTAATAGCCTATAATATGACAATATAATGTTAATAATATACCAGAAATAATAAGAGTCAGATATTATATTGTGTTTTATTTTAGATAATACCCTAATGCAATAATATAACGAGCCCAAATAATATACCAAAGGTCAATATCGAATATTAATTTTTGGGCATTTTTTGATTTGAATCTTGAGAATAACATCTTGAGGCGAAATGTAATGAATTTTAGTCATTTGAGTCTTTCATAGTTTTAGTCTAGTTTTAGTCGACGAAAAGTCATTGCATTTTAGTCAACTTTTAGTCATTACTTTTAGTCAATCTGCAGTTACCAACATTTATTTTGGTAGCTATTTTGTTTTTTTATAGTCTTCAAACAAAAATAGTCATGAATTCTTCTCTCTTTAGACCAAATCAATTAAGCTTATGAGAAATTTGAATCAAGGATTGAATTTGGAAAAACTGGAATAAATGATTTTTCATTTTTGGGTAGAGATACAAATTAAACTCATTTTTCAGATACAGTAGGTTTACTTAACATGTATACATTTATTTAACATCTTTTGTTGGTTAACATTAATGACACAGATAGGTATTTAATTAGGAATGATGTCCCTTTAAGACGGAAGGCATGCATGTTATACTGACACACATTCAGTTTTCACCCACCTGTTTACGCTCACTTAAGCCATAACCGACTGTTTTTACTTGGAAAACTCTACAGACGATAGACATTTGGACTGCTGTGTGTGTATTTGAGCGCTGAGAACTGATCGCGCGCTGTAAGAGAACTGAAGAAGTGGAGCGTGTGCGAGAGAGAGCACTTCTATCAGCGCGATTCCGCCTATCCTGTCTTCACTAACTTTAAATGAATTGACAACGAATTGTGACTCCCGGGAAAAACGAGACGTCTGGTCACCCAGTCCCTAACCCTTCGGGTGCTGAGGCCATTGTTTCAGATCACTAGTTTGCGTTTTGGTAGCCTGAGATAGATATGCAAAGCAAACGCCCCTTATGATCCAATGACAGGGACGCACATTTTGAAAGACAAGACAGTTAACTTAGCCTATAGGATGTATTTTGAATGTCCAGTAGTCCTCAAATAACATTCTAGTCCTGTCTCGTCTTGTTGATGAAGACGCGACATAAATTTCGTCATAGTTTTTATCATCAGACATTAGTTTTAGCTCGTCAACGTCTCGTTTTAGTCACAGAAAAAATGTTCGTTGACGAATATTTTTCGTCCTCGTCGACGAAATTAACACTGTCAAGTATTGTCCCAGACTTATTTTATTTTAAAATATCTTCTTAAACAGAATGATCTTGGCTGATATCAGTATGGTCATCAGTGTATTTTGCATACCTAAGACCTCCCTAATGTTCAAATTCCTTTGAATATATGAACCAAACATTTAATTGTTTGACTGAACTGTTACATACCCCCCCTCCTCCCAAATTTATCCACAGACACATTCCATAAGCCAGAGGAGGGCGGTGCTCGGGCGGCGGCAACGCTTTGACACGCTGCTCGCTGAGCACAAGAGCAAAGCGCGGGACAAGGAGCTACAGTTCAGGTTGGACCCTTCACATCCAGCACCCCTTCTCAGGGACCCTCACCCTCCCCCCTCCCGCATCTCACAAGACCCTCACCCGGCCTCCCATGGCAATGGTACTGCCGATGCCACCAAGCCTTTGCCCCACAGCAAACCCAAACCTCATAATTCTGGGCTTCCACGGTGAGTTGCTTCCTCCTGCCCCACTATTTACTCGGCTTCCTTTTGATTGATTAGCCAAATTTGTTATAGACCTCCAGTTGTTTTTTGTTCGGGTGGTTGACAACGAAGGCAAATGTTAGGGTGCTCTTCTGTGTCTTCAGACTCAACAGCAGTAACTCTCACAGTGGAGGAGACCCAGCCATGGCCCACGACCAGGCCCACCATTCTCACCCGGCCCCTGTCAGTACCGAGACCAGCCGCCTCTCCAGTGACGAGGGGGAGAACGAGGAGAGAGAGGAGGCCACAGAGAAACTGGACTGCCATTATTCAGGTTACCACCCACGACCAGCTGCTGTAAGTAAAAGAAACCTTGTGATCTTAAAGTATTAGGGAGTGGTTTTTTTTTTCTTTTTGAAGTAGTGAATTTCTCAAACTGAAGTGCCTGTTTAGAAAGTCACTTACATTTTGAATCACTAAGCTGTTTTAAAACAAGTTTAAATGAATATTCAGGGCCTCATTTGAATCAAATTTTGTGTCGAGCCACCCTCTTTAAAGTAGGTTTGAGTCAACCTTGATCTGAAAATGTTCAGTACCAAGCACCAATGTGCCATTCCTGTTCCATCTCTCATCAGTTCTGCACGTTCGGAAGTCGATTGTACGGTAGAGGTTGCTACGCGTTCAACCGGCGCTGGGATCAAGTACGGTCTGCTCTCACCACCATGTTGGACAAGCATGTCAACTCACAAATGTGGAAGTAAGTGTGTTGAGACCCTTCCTACTTCTCCATTTCTCCATTAAACACAATCCTTATTATGATTTCTTGCATTTACTTTGTAGGAAAATCCCTCTGGCCTTGGAGAACTCAGCAACAACACCGACAACCTCTCACCGGACAAGCACAAACTCCCATTCTTCCTCATCCTCCTCCATTTCTGCAGGGTTTCTCAGCTTGTCCTCACCACCACCTTATGACAGCAAGCCAGTCCTGTCATATGGCACCACCCTGAACGCCCGCTCTTCTCCACAAGCCTCCGCCACTGAGCAGCCCGCCTACAGTGGCGCTTCTAGACAAGTGTCAGCCTCATCACCCCAGATGCCTTCAGCCCACTCGTCCTCGCTACCCTCGTTGGGCTCCAACCGACCCCTTAAATCCCGATCTGGTACAAAGTCCTTTAAGGCTCGGGAGCCATCCTCCAGCCTAAGTAACTCTATCGTCAAGGGCAGTACTAATAGCAGTGCTAGCATCAGCGGTAGTCTCAGTTCGGGCAAGAAGCGGAAAAACAGTTCCCTGCCTGCCACTCATAGCACTTACACCTCTGACTCTTCCTCATCTTTTAAGAAGAACTGTGCGGTAAACTCGGGCAGCCTTGGCAGCGCCTACCACACCTCGCTCACGTCCACCCCCTCTTCATCTTCATCGTCATCAACGTTGTCGTCATCCCACAGTGGGGTTTACAGCTTGGGGGTAAACTGCACCCCAGGCAGGGCCAACTCTTTGAGCTTGAAGCAGGAGTCGACAGGACGTGGCCCTCCCTCAGGCAGCCCGGCTGAGTCCATTAAACGCATGAGTGTAGTGATGAACAGCAGTGACTCCACCCTCTCCCTCGGGCCATTTGTTCACCAGAGCAGCGATCATCACGCAGATGCACGTCTGGAAGCCAAAAGGAGGAAGGGCTCACCTGGCTCTAGTAGCCTCAACAGCACAGGTGCATAAACCTTGTTTTTAATTATTATTTTTAAATCCAAAATCTGTTTCATTTCAGTTAGTTTTAATCTGGTTTCTGTTTAATCCTATTTTGGTTTCAGTCCAGTTTGTTTAATTTCAGTTTAGTTCTAATCCATACTCTAAATGTCATTTTAGTATTAATCCAAGTTTTGTTTCATTTTATTTCAGTTTAGTATTAAATGCAGTTTCTGTTTCATTTCAGTTTAGTTTTCATTCAGTGTAGGGTTTTTTTTTTTACATTTTTACATTTAGGATACAAACGTTTGTTTGATAAAGTTTCTGTTTACTTTTAAGTTTTCATCCAGATTTATGTATAATGTGATTTAAGTATTAATCCAGTTCCTGTTTCATTCCAGTTAGATTTAATTTGGTTTCTGTTTTATTTCAGTTTAGTTTTAATCCCATTATATTTAATCTCAGTGCAGTTTTGATCTGGTTTCTATGTCATTTCACATTAGTATCAATCCCGTTTCTGTTTCATCTTTATTTTTGATCCAGTTTCTTTTTCAGTTCATATTAGTATTAATCTAGTTTCTGTTTTTTTCCAGGTATATTAAATTTGCTTTCTGTTTAATCTCAGTTTAGTTTTAATCCAATTATGTTCAAGTTTTAGATTCAAATTAATTTCTTTGATCCGGTTTATTTTTAGTTTTAAACCAGACTGTCTAATGCCTTTTTAGAATTGATGTATTTTCTGTTTAATTTCGGTTAATTTAATTTTGCTCTCTGTTCAATTTCAGTTTAGTCTGAATCTAAATTTCTATTTCTTCTCAGTTTGGCTTCAATCCTTTTTTTCATTGTGTCTAATGTCATTTTAGTACTAATCTAGTTTCTATTTCTATTGTATTTCAGTTTAGTTGTGATCGGGTTTCTGTGTCATTTGACATTAAAGGGGACCTATTATGCTCCTTTTTACAAGATGTAAAATAAGTCTCTGATGTCCCCAGAGTGTGTATGTGAAGTTTTAGCTCAAAGTACCCGACAGATCATTTTTTATAGCTTGCTAAAATTGCCATTTTTAGGGTGTGAGCCAAAACACTCTGATTTTGAGTGTGTTGCTTTAAATGCGAGTGAGCTGTTGCT
>JAFVLL020008190.1:0-17148 GCA_021397915.2 Tor tambroides
CCCTGTTGCTTGTGCACCTTTTCCTACCCAAATTCTTCCTTCCAGTCAACTTTGCATTTAATATGCTTTGATACAGCACTCTGTAAACAGCCTCAACTTTCAGTAATGACCCTCTGTGACTTACCCTCTTTGTGGAGGGTGTCGATGTTCGTCTTCTGGATCATTGCCAAGTCAGCATTCTTCTCCATTATTGTGGTTTCAAAGAACAAGAGATACCTGGAATTTATACTGTAGAGATGGTCATTAATTGAAACTCAAATGTAAATATTCTAATATTTTGAGATACTGATTTTTGACTTTCATGAGCTGTAAGCTCTAATCATCAAAATTAAAACAAACGATGGAAGTGGTATGATGGAAGACGTCCGTATGATTTCTATGAAATCACATGAAGTCACATGACTGAGCACTCCAATGAATGCAAGGGATTCAAATATTAGTCCGCTTTGTTCTAAGCAAGTGCAAGCAGCTATTAAAAATATTAACACAAATATGCGCTCTGGTGATTTGTGTTTGTTGTCATAGGCTACTTAGCGTGTCCCAACATGTAAACACCATATGGGATTAGATAACGTGTCATGTAAACAGTCCACCAAATCTTCAGGGAAATCGGAATGATTTTAATCGAAATGACAAAAAAGTGTACATGTATACGTGGCTGTGTATAGTGTTCTTAGTGTACTACGGTCCTTTGTTTTTGAAAGAAAGAAAGAAAAAAAAAAGATTGCTCCAAGCCTCTACCCTCTTCTTGCTGTAGTGTAGTGCAGTGTAAACCTGTTTTATGTACAATATGTAAATTAATTCTATTTATTAAATATCCTTACCTTTTTACACACTGCATTGCCCCTTATGCATAGCTGTATTTGCCATCTGTACATATGTGTTCTGTCTTAGGAAATAGTGTCTTTTAGACATTTTATTTTATTATTATTATTTATTTTATTTTATTTTAGATATTTTACTCACAAGCTCTGTTTGTCAGAAACAATTATTTGTGTACATGGGCAACAGTAAACATTCAGCTCATGTTTTAGTCTTGTAATTATAAAGCTCATATTTTGAGTAGTTTTTAAGCTTTCTAATATGTAATTTTTTCTTTGCTCTGACACCCTCTAACAAGTCAAGTCACCTTTATTTATATAGCGCTTTTAACAATACAGATTGTGTCAAAGCAGTTAACAGTATCAAATTGGAGGACAGAGTGTCAGTAATGTATAATAATAAGATTAAACATTCAATTTTCAGTTAAAGGCATTTCATTATTGAATTCAGAGATGTCATTGTAGCTCAGTTTAGTTTAATTAGTATCTGTGAAATCACATTGACGATGATCGCTAGAAATGAAGTGTCCCCAACTGAGCAAGCCAGAGGCGACAACAAATTCTTTCAGAGCTTCACCTTCTCACATTATGTGTTGAGATTTAGAAACATCTATGGTCAAGAGAAAAATCATTATCAAATCTTAACCATTTTTAAGCTTGAATTTCTCTAAAATATTCATAGTAAATGCATTAACCTGACAAGTCTAATTGTATGTTATATAATATATATTATAATTAAAAAAAATCATGTGAAAAATGTTTTAATTTTCATGATTTTCTATAGAAAACGTCTATAAAAGAGTTTATAATAATAATATTAATTATTATTAATAATTTTACTATTCAAACAGTTCAAATTAATCATGAAATTAATGCATGTTTTACTAAATTAATATTAAGTTATATGGATATTCATATGGATGGTATTCTAACAAGTAAATTGATCCCTTTAAATGTTTATTTTTCAAAAACTTTGTCTTTAGTGTACAAATTTCTCACAGTATAAAATCAAATATAAAAAAAAAACACTACCATCAAAAAGTATTGTACTGGAGCTACTAAAGTGCATCAAAGAAAGAAAAATGTCTTTATTAAATGAATTCTTGAGAACTGTAGAAAACTACAGATGATTTCTGAAATAATGAAAATCTTACATTTATTCTGAAAAAATACCCTTCAAAAAAGTCTGTTGTTTTAATCCACAAACCTTAGATTACTTACAGTTATATTGACTGTCATATGCTTCTTTGTTCAGTGCTGATCTAAATCTTGGCATGTTACTCCATCTATTAAACTGAGAAAACTACAGTACTACACCATATCAAGCATTATCCTTTGTAATGCAACAAGTCCAAAGTGCAAAGTTTATTTGTAACTTGATCTATATGGCACAGATATGTCTTTAAATTACACATTTTTAAAACTCACTTGTAAATTTGATAATAATATCAATCAGATAGAGAGGGTTCTCTAGTTCTTTTCAACACTATATCTTTGCACACTTCCTTATATTACAGTATAAAACAAAGTAACTTTTGGTAAAGGAGTAATTTGGCTGAGTGTCAATTTAACTGGCTGCTGTCAGTATCTGGACTGTGAATTAGAGCAATAAAGAGAGTTCACATGAGGTAAAGCATGACTTCAAAAATTTCAATCTGTTAAATTTAAAAATAAATGAATAAATAAAGGTAAAGAAACATATTGTTAGAGTTGAGAGTTGGTCCGATATTGGTTCCTGTTTTTGGTTTGTGTGGATATATACTCTTGTGATTTCTCTGGTGTATTTTGGTTTAGTCATTAAACACTGTTTATATAGTAAGCTTTAGTCGTGCATGTTTTGACTACCACACCACCTACATGATATTAATCTCTTGGGTGGTTAAAAATATGATTATACTGTAAAGTCAGAAAGATCAAATCATTTTTCAAAGCAGTGAGGCAGGGAGTGTGGCAACATAATGGTAAAAAAGAAATGCATACACAGTGGAAGAATTTATTAAGAATTAATTATTCCATTACATAACTAAAATTAACGGGAACATGCAATTTGTATTTTTATATATTTTTGGCATTTTCTTTTCGTTGCACATTAGATAGTCAAACAGTCAGATAAGTTGTATATTTGTTGTAAGCGATCTACTTCATATGCAAATGTGTCACTCAGTTTTCCTTTTTCTGCTGCAGCACTTGACACACAGATATCTAACTGTTAAAAATATAGACAGACTGAATATCAAAACAACTGTGAACAATGTAACTGCAACATCTACTGAGTAATAGGAGTACCAAGGCAGTTTGAAGGATTCTGAACAAAGGTGAGCAGCACCTTTGTGTCTCATTACAAATTCGATCCAAAAGAGCGCGCTGTCCAAAGGTTTAACTGGCGTGTCTCTGTGCAGATGAGACAGTCTCTGCATATTCTGCCTGTAGGATGGATCATTGATTATATTTTGTATGGCCCCGTGCAGTGTGTTTTGATCTAAAGTTACGATGGAAAGTATCTTGGCTCCTCCCCTCTTTTGTAATCGAAGAAGATTGTCATATTGGTCAAAAAACAGTGGAATTCCAACCACTGGAACACCATGATACAAAGCTTCTTGTACCCCATTGGTTCCACCATGTGCAATAAAAACTTTAGTCTTTGGATGCCCTAGAAGATCGTTCTGTGGCATCCAGTCAACCAGCAATGTGTTGTTGCCCAAAGCCGACGGACTTTTTCCAGTGTATCTCCAAATCACCTTTTGAGGGAGCCAAGCAAAAGCAGTCGATATTTCAGCTGTTATTATTGCTATTATTGTTATTATAGCCTGTTATTATTGCTGTTATTATGATATTTCTACCTATTCTATCATCAGGTAGAATACTAGTAAATGACCCCAAAGACATGATAATGACTCCATGCTCTCCAGAACTTTGCATGAAGACTTCCAGGTCATGTGGAAGGGCCTTCGCTGGTTTGCACTGGAAGCCACCAATGTAGCTGATATTTGGCATTGTTGGACGTGGAAATTCAAAAACAAAATCAATCCTCATAAGCCATATATCAGCCCCCTGGAGAAGTTCATAAAAACGTACAGGTGGATAGAAATATTTGTCACAAAGTGCTTGGTACTGTGCAAGATTAAAATAGCCATATTGAAAGTACATTAGCAAATAATATATACTATTTTGTACTCGCTGAAAAAAGTTTTTTGTCACATTTTGTCTGTGTGTAGTGGCTTCCTATCCACCCAGGAACAGGTGGTAAGATGTTCTTCACGCATAAGTTGGAAATAAAGTCATTGTCCATGCCAACAATCCATTTCTTGCTTGGTTCGTTTAATGACTGAGATGCAGCGTACAACAAACATGTGTACTCATTGTTTGATGGCTCTTGGATATGGTAAGAACCATATATTCCCGCCACCTGTTACCCTCCCACACAAACAACCATGAGGGTTTAAATATCATATGACGTACACCAACTCCTCCCATCCAACACCACCATCTAGTGGCTAAACAATTACATTTGGCTCCTACACTGTGTTTCTAGATCTTGTGATAGGGATGTAGGACAAAGGTGAGGGAGCGATCTCAAAATGTCCCTCTCCAGTGGAGGTCCATCTCACATTATATACCATGGGTAACTTGAGTTTATGAGCCAGAAAAATGCCTGCACCCCACCCTGGATCAGTGAGCACCAGATCGTATTGCTTTTCCTTCAGTGTCTTCAGAATTTCCTCACTTTCAAATATGTTTGTTATAAGCTGACATACCATTTCGTGGGTTTCATAAATGACGCTAACCATATCCCAAAACAGCCATACAGCGCTTAGCCAGAAGCTCTTTCCTCTTTCATAGTCAATCATTTTGTTGAGCACATCTACCACAAATTCTTCATTCAATCCTTTGGTGTTAGGTATGGTTATAGAATTGTAATAAGATGAGTTCTCCTTGATGAACCAGCTACTAGAACTGCGTATTACATCAACATTGTGTCCTTGATCATGTAAAGCCTTGATGATGATGTCCATGTTCATCAAGTGACTTCCCTCCAAAGGTACCACCAAGATTTTGCCACCATCACAGAGAGAACCAAAAAGGATTATGATTGGTATCTAAAGCGTGACAGAAACCATATTCTTAGAAAATGGTGACATCTTTCTGTAAATGATAAAATAATTGGATTACATATATTGGATAATATTATTATATGTTATGCAGTACAGTATAGTCAGTAAAATAAGGAAATAAATAGATGTACACTGGTAGCCCAGTATTCGTGTCACCTAGTTATCTGAATGCCTTGTAATCACTCAATAAAAAAAAATAAAAAAAAATTAATGTATGCTTCTTTCTGGTCACGGTCTTGTTTTCATGCGTCACTGATTACCGAACAATTTGGACTGAAATAGAGGTGGTAAACTGTTTCATACGAAGCATAAAAGTAGATTTTATGTTTTTTGATTTTAAAATCCAACACTTCACTTCAAGTTGGTCAATTGTTGCAGACACAGTAGCTGCTATCCAGTTCTTCTGTTTGTTCTTCTGTTCCAGTTCAATTGTTTGTTTGTCCTGTCTTTAGTCACTTTTTCCTGATCAGTATTGCCAGGAACGAACTTCTGAACATAAGGAAATACTCTTTTCTGATTCTTGAACATTCTAACATTTTATTTGAAAATTTAGTTGGAGGTGCAGTGATCCTGCACATTAAATGCCACACCTAACACAGAAACATTCTGAACAATTGTTACACAACTTTAAAGGATCCATATTGTTCTGTTCCCAGTGCAGTTTCGGCCTGTCTGGTGACTGTCTGGTTCATTTTCTGTCTACATGCAAAAACTCAATTCTGCCAAGAATGTAGTAAGGGGGCTTTAAAAAGAAGGACCAGTGAAGCAGAGTTGGAGGTACAGGCCTACTTTACACTGATTAGAGTGTCACTGAAGCTTCAGCAAATCTTTCTGACCTGACAAAGCTGTTTGAGTTTCAATCCATGTTTTGTCATTGAATGTTAACCCACTTCTTCTCACAGAAATTGATGTAGGAAGTCACAGAATCAGTGATATCATCTAGATCAGGGGTCACTAGATTCGGTCCTGGAGGCCAGTGTTCTGTAGAGTTTAGGTCCAATTAAATTAAACACATTTGAAGCAGCTAATCAAGGTCTTACTAGGTATACCTGAAATCAGAGCTGCACGATTAATCGTTAAAAGATCGCGATCTCGATTCAAACACCCACGTGATCTAATTTCTAAATAACAATGATTCGCCTGTGTCTATCAAAGCTTTGAAAGAGTGATTATCCTATCTCACTGATGATCCAACGGTAGCTGCACAGATCTCAGGCTGCCTGGCGGACATCTCGGCATGGATGAAAGAACATCACCTACAGCTCAACCTGGCAAAGACGGAGCTTCTTGTCTTCCCTGCCACTCCAACTTTACAACATGACTTCACGCTCCAGTTAGGTTCATCAACAATTACCCCATCAACTTCGGTCAGAAATCTTGGTGTAATCTTTGATGACCAGCTGACCTTCAAAGAGCACATTGCAAAGACTGCTCGATCTTGCAGGTTTGCGCTACACAACATCAGAAAGATCCACGCCCGCTCTTAGAGCATACTCATAACTTCTTGTCCAGGCCCTTGTCACTTCTAGGCTGGACTACTGCAATGCTCTTCTGGCTGGACTTCCATCAAACACAATCAAACCTCTACAAATGATTCAGAATGCAGCAGCGCGACTGGTCTTCAACGAGCCCAAAAGAGCCCATGTTACACCTCTCTTTATCTCCTTGCACTGGCTACCAGTCGCAGCTCGCATCAAGTTCAAGACACTGATGCTTGCATATAGAACAACCACAGGCTCAGCACCCGCCTACTTCCACTCACTATTACGAATCTACATCCCCTCCAGAAGTCTGAGATCTGCTAGTGAGCGACGCCTCGTGGTACCATCACAGAGAGCCTCAAAATCACTCTCCAGAACATTCTCGTTCACCATTCCTGGCTGGTGGAATGATCTTCCCACTCCTATCCGGAGTGTGGGATCCCTGTCAATCTTCAAGCAACAACTGAAAATTCATCTTTTTCGACACAACTTGACTTCATCCTAAACTTAAAAAAAAAAAAAAAACTTTATCTTTCTCTCTATTTATTCCTTCCCTTGCTAGCTTGTATTTATTTTAACAATGCCTGAGACATGGTGTTACGAGCACTTCCACTGTCTGATTGCCTCTTCAAGATGAATCGCTTTATGTATTCCCCACTTGTAAGTCGCTTTGGATAAAAGTGTCTGCAAAATGACTAAATGTAAATGTAAGAGTCTTACCGGAAGATTCAACTCTGGGTTTGCGCTGCCAGACAGTTAAGAAACAGCTTCACAAACAGTATTTTCATCTACACAGTATTATTTCTCTTTTACAGTCATTCACATTATCCCAGAAATACTAGGATGAAAGTTTATAGTTCGGATGGTTGCGATCAAAATAGAGCAAATCACCTTTTGTAAATAAATGCCGCTTCAAATAACGTGTGTGTCGATTGCACTGTTTCACCACTAGGTGGTGACAAGTGACTGTTAAAAAATGTATTTGTCATGGAATCATTAATTCAAGAGATTCATTCAAATTGCTGATTCATCCAGTAAAGCGTAATATTTATGAGTGAGCATGCCAACATGCAGCGTTGTTGCTGGTCCCAGGTTCAGGTCCCGACTTGGGGACCTAAGAATAATCCAACCTAGGAGAAATACAGGGCAGACAGGAACATGAACACAAAGCACCAAACACGGACAAGGATGAGGTATAATACCGGACGCTGAAGACAAGGAAAAACGTCCAGCCCTCTCTGGGTCAGGGTAAGGGGCTGGAGCTCTGACTCTTGGTCAGGGGCTGGAGCCTGGACTGGACTCTTGGTCAGGGGCTGAGCTTAGGTGTGGCCGGCGGGCTTGACTTCATAGCGGCCGGCGAACTTGACTGAGGATCGGCCGTCAGTGAGCCGCGGCCGCCGGCCGGCGGGCTGGAGAGAGCCGCATCCGGCAGGCTTGACTTCATATTGGCTGCTGAACTTAACTGATGAGCGGCTGGCGGACTCGCAGTACTCGTGACGATCCCGCCGAATTCCCAAGCTTACTCACTGTGGGGCGCAATAGCAAGCGGCGACTTCCATGCCGCGGGGGAAAAAACAGGAAAACAAAAAAAACTTTCAAAAAACGAGAAACAAAACAGGGAGATGGGGCACCGCTTAATGTTTGGGTCCGGTATTCTGTCACGGTGGCAGCTATGATATGGAACGAGGAACGAGGAAACGTGAAATAAACTCCAACAAATGTCTTTAATAAGAACAATCCAATCAAGGAGAAACACAGGGCAGTCAGGAACATGAACACGAAGCACCAAACATGGACAAGGATGATGTATAATACCGGACACTGAAGACAAGGAAACACAGGGCTTAAGAACACTAGGTAATTAATAAACACAGGTGGAACAGAATGAACATAATAAATCAGGGAACATAATGGGAACAGGAAACAGGAAGGACCAAATAAGGGCATGAAGGAACACATGGGAGAAACTAAGGCATGGAGATCACATGGGGAGGGAAAACACAACAAAAACAGGAACACAAGTCTGACAGCTCTAGCCTTAATGCACATCTGTGTGTACATGGCTGTTAACTGTAATGGAGCAAAAGACCTACCCTAGTGAAAAATAAAGATACTTAAATGTGTTGAAATGCATTGATTTCATGCTAAGTATACTAAAAATACATTTTCATATTTATGTATGTAATAAAATGCCCTGCAATTGTACTTTTAGTATACACGAAAAAAAGAGGGTCCAACAACAGCTCGTCTCAAAAGGTTTTGTAGTAAACACAGCGCAAACTGAAAGAATAAGGCCAGTATATATTATCGTATATATACTTATAAGTATATATAAGAAATATATTATCTTGTATATCAAGCATAGATTTCATTCAGTCATGCAAATTGTATTACTGATACACACACTTCCAGCAGGATGAAGTCATTGTTCATTAACAACATAGCTTTTCCATTAAATTACATTATATTTGTTTCATATAAAGAAACAAATATAATGTAATTTAATGGAAAACTATGTGGTAAATATATTAATTAATAAATCATACATTAATGTGTTAATTTTAGTTTTTACAATCAGTTGTACTAAATTATCATGCTGATAGGCCTATTAATATTATTTACTATTCATACAGTGTAACAAGTAAATCAATTCAGTTTTGGAAAATTTGTCTTCCATGTATTAGTGCATTTCTGAAGAATACTCTCTCTCTCTCTCTCTCTCTCTCTCTCTCACACACACACACACACACACACACTTCTGTTCTTTTTAACTTTTTATTAATCTAAGAATCTTGATCTGTATGTTTCCAAAAATAAATAAATAAATAAATAAATAAAAGTATTTAGCAGTACAACTGTTTCTACTTTCCAGTATTGAAAATACTTCAGTATATTAGAATAAATCCTCAAAGATCATTTGACACTGAAGACTGGAGTAACAGCTGATAAAAAATTCAGTTTTGCATCAAAGAAATAAACTGTTTTAAAATATTAAAATAGAAAAGTTATTTTAAAGTGCAATACTGTTTCACAGTAGTATTACTGTTTTATTTTTCTGTATTTTTGATTAAAAAAATTCAGCCTTGATGAGCAGAAGAAACTTCTTTAAAAACCATTAAATAACTTACTGATTTAACATCAATGTATATATTTTTTTCCACACAATATAAAATCAAATGTAAAGAACTATCCTGTCCATATCTACAAGCATCACACTAGGGCTACTAAATTGTATTTTCATCCTCACAATGAATTCCTAAAACTGTTACAGAAAACTACAGATAATCTTTGAAATAATGGAAATGTAACATTTATTTTGAATCATTACCCTTTCATTAATGAACCTAATTAATATTAACACACACACTCATTAATAAACTTACAGTTATATTGACCGCTTCTCTTTTGCTCAGTGCTGTTCAGTGATAATCTTTCTCTGAAAATGGGTAAATTACTCCTTTAGCATTATACCACATGGAAGGGTCCTTATGAAATGCAAAGAGCAGTCCACAGCAATAAAGTTCAAAGTGCAAAGTTAATTTGCATCATAGACTATATGGCAGAACAGACGTTTTTAAAATGCACACTTTTACTCACCTGTAAATTTGCTAGTGATAATTATTCTACAGAGAATAATTTCTACTATTTCAAGACTGTGACTATATGCACACTATAGCTTACTATAAAGCAACATAACTACTGATTAAAGAGTAATTTGGCTCAGCTCCCATTTAACTGTTTGTTATCAGTATCTGGACTGTGACCTTGAGAGAAAGCAATGAGGGAATGAGATCACATGAGGCAATACATAAACTCAAAAGGAGTTCAGTCTGTTGAATATCGTGAACATGCTGCATGCAAAGGCAAACGTCTCAGTAATAAATTATTAGATCATACACACCTTTACTATCTATAGCAACCTACAGCGTTTTTCACATTATTAAAGACAGACAAGATTGTGTAATGGTTGTGATGTTTAAACTGTTCAGTGAATTAAGTTTGTGAACTATGTATTTCTGCATTATTTTATCTACATTATATATAGGCCTATAAAATAAGATTTAGGCCTGGTTTCACAGACAGGGCTTAGACTAAACCAGGATTAGGCCATAGTTCAATTAGGAGTTTTAAGTAATTTTATAAACATGCCTTTATAAAGATTACTGGTGTGCATCTTGAGACAAAACAAGGCCACTGATATATTTTAAGATCAGTCAGTGCAAGTTTCCTACAGTTTAAACAGCTCAGACTTACATTTTAGTCTGGGACTAGGCTTAAGCCTTGTCTGTGAAACCGTGGGAAAGAGAACCCAATGAAACTCCAATGTCTTTGGGTTATTTCAATATTACCTGTTCACTTCTAGAGGGTGCTCCAGGCTGGATGTGAGTTGCTGAGGAGAGTTGCGGAAAAAAAAATTCTGCTGCTGCCGCTATCCTGGTGTTTTATGTGTTCCTAAAACAACAATAGATATGATCAGGGTTATAAGAGCATAGTGATGCAAACATAACTGAAAAAAAACTGCATGCATTGCTTGATTGTCTTCACATGCAACGCTTGTAATTTACACCCCAAAAAAAAAAGTTCCTAAAAGATTTTAGATGGTTTCATCCAAAGACACATCCATAGATTCATTAATTGAAATGTAAAAGAAAACTGATTTCTTTGTAACGTCAGAAAGATCAAACCATTCCTCAAGGTGGTGGGATGGGGATGGCGCAACATAATAGAGCTAAACAGAAAACAGGTGAAAAATACTTTTTTTCTCAGGAAATGTATAAAGTCTTTCAGGAAAAATATGCATAGACAGTGGAGGAATTCAATATTTATTACTCCATTAAATGTATGGCAACATTTGTAATGACAAATTTGAATGCAATTTCAATGAAAAACAAGCATTTAAAAATATACATATATTTAATATTTCCTTCCCATTACACATTTAACAAAATAAAAACAATCAAATATTTTTATGTAACTGATCTACTTCATATACAAACGTGTCACTCAGCTTTCCTTTTTCTGCTGCAGCACTTGACACACAGATATCTAACTGTTAAAAATATGGAGAGAGTGAATATCAAAACAGCTGCGAACAATGTAACTGCAACATCTACTGAGTAATAGGAGTACCAAGGCAGTTTGTAGGATTCTGAACGAAGGTGAGCAGCACCTTTGTGTCTCATTACAAACTCAATCCAGAAGAGCGCACTGTCCAATGGTTTAACTGGCGTGTCTCTGTGCAGATGAGACAGTCTCTGCATATTCAGCCTGTAGGATGGATCACTGATTAATTCCTGTATGGCCGCATGCAATGTGTTTTGATCTAAAGTTGCAATGGAAACGATCTTGGCTCCTCCCCTCTCTTGTAATCGAAGAAGATTGTCATACTGGTCAAAAAACAGTGGAATTCCAACCACTGGAACACCATGATACAAAGCTTCTTGAACCCCATTGGTTCCACCATGTGCAATAAAAACTTTAGTCTTTGGATGCCCTAGAAGATCGTTTTGTGGCATCCAGTCAACCAGCAATGTGTTGTTTCCCAAAGTAGATGGTCTCTTTCCAGTGTATCTCCAAATCACCTTTTGATGGAGCTGAGCAAAGCAGCCGCTATTTCTGCTGTTATCTCATCTGGTAAGACACTGATAAATGACCCTTAAGACATGATAATGACTCCATGCTCTCCAGAACTTTGCATGAAGTCTTCAAGGTCATGTGGAAGGGCCTTCGCTGGTTTGCACTGGAAGCCACCAATGTAGATGATATTTGGCATTGTTGGACGTGGAAATTCAAAAACAAAATCAACCCTCATAAGCCATATATCAGCCCTCTGGAGAAGTTCATGAAAATGCACAGGTGGGTGGAAATATTTGTCACAAAGTGCTTGGTACTGCGGCACATTAAAATGGGTGTACAGAATGTGCATTAGAAAATAGAAATAAAAATTTTTTACTCGCTGAAAAAAATTCATTTTGTCTGCGTTTTTAGATCCTGTGATAGGGATGTAGGACAGCGGTGAAGGAGCGATGTCAAAGTGTCCTTCTCCAGTAGCACTCCATCTCAGATTATATACCATGGGTAACTTGAGTTTATGAGCCAGGAGAATTCCTGCACCCCACACCGGATCAGTGAGCACCAGATCATACTGCTTTTCCTTCAGTGTCGTCAAAATTTCCTCACTTTCAAATATGTTTATTATAAGCTGACATATCATTTCATGGGTTTTATAAATGACATGAATCACATCCAAATGCAGCCATACAGCGCTTAGCCAGTTCTTCTTTCCTCTTTCATAGTCTATTATTTTGTTGAGCATGTCTTCTACAAATTCTTCATCCATTCCTTTGGTGTTAGGTATGGTTATAGAGCTGTAATATGTTGAGTTCTCCTTTACGAACCAGCTGTTGTATGTGCGTATTACATCGGCGCTGTGACCTTGATCATGCAAAGCCTTGATAAGGACTTTCATGTTCACCCAGTGACTTCCCTCCAAAGGTACCACCAAGATTTTGCCACCATCGCACAGAGAAACAAAACAGATTACAACTGTTATCCAGAGCGAGCCAGAAACCGTGTTTTTAGAAAATGGTGTCATCTTGCCTGTAAGTGACAAAATAATTAGATAATATTAGTATATGTTCTCAACATTGTGCAATACTGTATAGTCAATGAAACTAAGAAACAGACAGTTCATACAATTTATACTTTTTAAATAACCTATTAAACAAATTGGGATTTGGAGAACATGCCGTAATATTTTCAGTTCCATTTATTTGTCTCATCTCAAGTTTACACCCACAAGGTGAGTGACTCAAGAATATTCATGATGTCCAGCTGAGTGGAACCAAAGATCTCAGGACAACACTTTAGGTTTTTACCAATGCAAATGCAAAAAAATGATAATAATAAAAGCAAAAATGATTTTTGTTACCTCAATGGATAACTGCCATTTTCACTCCCTTTATTACTTTTTACATTCTCTAAATTGTGACTTACAAAATGATTTTTTGAATAAATGACATCTAACTGCCCCCCCCCAATAAGATTTTATTGTATTTTTTATGTACTTATAAAGAACATCCTCATAAAGTCCAGTACCACTACCTACCAGTGTCACATGAGAGCTACTAAATTATAGCAAAGAAAAACTGAAAAAAAACAAAACAAATCTTGAATCTTGCTGAACACAGATCCCTCAAATAATGCAAATCTCACATTAATAAATATTCTTTCAAAAGTTATAGGTTATTTTAACCCATAAACTGTAGATTACTTACATATAATGTGCTTCTGCTCTCTTCAGTGCTGATATCTGTATCTTGGCATGTTACTCTGTGACCAAATTATTAGCATTGCGAAAATGCAGTGAGTAGCCAGCAGCAAGACAGTTCAAAGAGCAAAGTTTGTTTGTAACATTAACTTTATGACACAAATATCACTTTTATACATATATAAAGTTGTTAGTGATATCAGTTCTACAGAGAACTAGCCTAGTTGTACTTTTCATCAATATGACAGCATGCACAAAACAAAACAACTCATTTGTAATTCTGCATCAGCATGGACTGCGAATTTGAGAAAGAACAACGAGGGAATAACAGTTCACTTGCGGGAATGCATGAATTTAAAACGAATTTAATCTGTTGAATTTTGTAAACACAAATGCCACACGCACAGGTACAAGTCTCAGTAATAAGTCTGTACGATTAGCTCAAACTCACCTTGGCAGAAAGGACACCAGCCCAAGCCGTAAAAACACAGAGTTGCTACAGTCCAATAGATTTCCCCTGGAATCAGATTATGCGGAAATAACGTTATTTCCAAACACCGCTGCGTCTGAAAGCTGAAAAATGCTGCCTCTGCAGGTAGCGTACGGAAGGCAATAAGGCACGTTTAAATCATCAAACAACTGATTCCACATTTTGATCGCATTTAAAGTGATTTTTTTTTTAGTGTAGTAATTAATTAAAGAAATTACTAGCCTTTTTTTCCACATTTTATCGCATTAACTGACCTCTCATGAATCTAGTCAGTATTTTCGTAGACTTTTTTTTTTTTTTTTTGTAAATGTTTATGAGACTTTAATTGCACACATTTTTTTGTTTTTATTTTGGCTCTGTCCTTCACATTAGATTCAGATTCAGCTTTAGGATGTATTATGAGGTTATTATTTGTTCATCAAACTATATATATATATATATATATATATATATATATATATATAGTTTGATGAACAAATAATATATATGTTTATGTGATATATATATCACACATATATATATATATATATATATATATCGTCATATATATGTGACGATGTGTGTTTGTGTGGATGGAATCACACTGAGAGCAGGCGGATGGTTACTCAAGATCTCTTTACTGAGCCTAGAACGGACAGACTGGGACAAACAGGACCAAAAGCTGGTTAAAGGACAGTGCATCCACGCATCAATGTTTCTCATAGATCAGCAGCGAGAGATGTGAAACTCTGCTGGTGGTGACGTAGCTCCGCCCTTAATGTCACGCGCATAAATGCGAGTGATGCAACAGCCAATGGCGAGTTTGCCCATTTAAAGCATGAATTTAACAACATTATTTAAACTCCGTTACATATATATATATAGCAAACAAAATTCTAAATATTTATTTAGGATTATAGAGGCTTGTTCAGATCGATATTGCAGTCTTTGAACAGATTTGGTAAGATGAGAGACATACATGATAATACAGTGCAGGTTTCTCCTACTGGAAGAGGGCTTGAGAATCATTCAGAGAGCATGGACAAAGCAGCATTTATAAGGCGTTCATGACATGCTGAAAGAGCTTATATTACAGAGTTAGCTGTAGGCTGCACCATCCTATGCTACCTGTCTCACTCAGAGCAAAATTAAATGATTGCATGCATTTCAGAAGAGGTCACAAAAACAAACAAAAAAACATATAAAACGAAGAATTTTAAATATATATTCTGTGAAATTTGTGCAAATTTAAGGAAAATTAACACAATACCAGAAGCCACTATCTTGAGTATTTATTAATTTTTCATCTCTAGTTAATCACCAAACGTTTACTGATTTTCGAAATAATCTTAGACTACTATCAGCTGAGATGGTGCAGCTGTCAACACCATGTTGAGTATGTCAGATGAAGTCTGTCATTGCTGTAACTGACAGCTTCTATGCTATCCTGCAGTGTCTTGACAAAATTTCAACACCAGTGAATGTAGGCCTCTGGTCCAGACTCAAGTTTAACACTGTCTACATGCTGCTGATGTTTTGTAAACTTCTTTCCATCACTGAAAGCCTCCATAATTACCTGCAGAGGGATACTGCAGACCTGGGACAATCAGTTCAGTACAAAACAGCAGGCTACAACTCAACAACAGAATACTGCAGAGCCTTGTCTGAGGCGAATAACACTCCAGAACCTTCTGTTGGTTTAAGATTAAAACAGAAGAAGCTGGACCATTATGTGGTGGAGAGGAATGTAGGTCCTAAATGCTTACTGCTCTTGCTTTGACTGAATGATGCAAGAGATGGACAATCATTTCTAAGGAGTACGAGCAGATATTATTAAGGGCATTCAAGCCTGCCATCTAGCAACAGACACCTTTCCTGATGATGAATGTCTCAGGATTTTTCCATAATTTCTTTCATAAAATGGTATAAAATGGTGGCTCATGGTGACAAAAACCTCTTGTAAAGAGGGAAGGAGAAGGAAGTAATTCATGACATAGTCAAGCCGCTAAATACTGACATGTTCCCCATGCTGAATGTAGCATTTCAAGTAGCACTGAGAATACCAATAGTTGTTGCAGCTGTGAATATTCTTTTAGTGCCACTGACTGCTTACATGTTTAAGAAAAGCAATGGAACAAGACAGGCCTAACCTTGCAGTGATTGTGTGCTGTGGAGAATGGCTTCTGTTTACCATGAGGTGATATAGATTTCGAAATGATTTCTTGCAAGACAAAGTCTTATACTACCACCATCAAAGCCACAGAGAATCCGATTCGGACAGAAATGTGAAGCAATGGGGGAGAAAAGCTAAAAACACTTTACAATAATATTTTATTTGTTAACCTGGTTACTGCGTTAGCAGTGAGCTAAGAACATTATTTCATAACATTAATTCTTTGAAAATTTATCAAAATACTATTATTCATTGCTCATTAGTTTGTGATATATGTAAAAATGAACACTAAAAATTAACACTAATACTAATAGTCACAGTCAAAGAGGAGAAAAGTGTAAAGGGATTGCAAGAGAAAGGGGAGGAGAAAGGAGAAATAAGAGGATAAAATTTATGGAGAAGACAAATGGAGCACATATTATAAAGAAATGGATATAAGAAGAGAAATGAAGATGTTAGATTACACCAGAATCCAGAAATATGTGCAATTTCACATGCACACATCACTCCACAAATGCAAACAGTGAATTATTTAATATTTAACATAAACATTTGTTTGAATTTTACACCAAAACCACTCTGCATTTGGAGTACAAATTGAAAGCTGATTTATAATGATTTAAAAACTTTCAATTTGCTCAAACTTCCAATAATGGATTCCATGGCTATTCAGTGACAAAACTGTAAATAGTTTTCACTATACCAAGCAAATATGGGTATAGACTTTTTGAATTGGCTGAGGAGCTTAATATTACATTTGACCCATCTACCCATCTACCCACACATCCCCCCCCCCCCACACATCTCCACATGCATCATGTT